>CABHPH010173370.1:0-24920 GCA_902168325.1 Peromyscus nudipes
GCTAGTTAAACTATATCTATATCTATCATCTATCTATCTATCTATATCTATATATCTATCTACCTACCTATCTGTATGCATGTATTTACCCTTGAGGAAACTTAATTGTGTCTAAACATTTAGTGGGAAGTTGGAGCAGAATATGAATGTTGGCTTATCTCACAGAATGTCAAGAAATAAGCTTCAATTTTAATTTGTATTAACTAAAAAATACTGTTTAGGGTCCCTAGAAATCCAGGCATGCTTGGGTCTGGATTGCACTCTGTGCCTATCTCTTAAGGACAAAGCAACAGGAAAGGAGATGAAGAAGATGACCCCCTGAAGGCCTTTCAAGGTCTCTTCCTATGAAAATGTCTTCTCAGTAATGCCCCATAAGTTCATACTTGGCACACAGCCTCTACAGGCTTCTCCAACCAGGCAGATTTTGTAGCCTAAAGATAACAGGAGAGTGCAAAGCCAGAGGCAGTGGCTAATCTTTAAGTTTCTAGAATTTAACACTGAGGGATTTAGAGCAAACTGACTGCCTTGATGGAAATAAAAGGTCACTCATCTAGCTCAGAATGAAACCAGTAAGTGCTTAGAGTTAATCTCCCTAATAACACATGAAAGTCAGCAGTGTGGTAAGCCGCAAGTCGGTTGAGGAGTCTCCAAGAAATTCTGCCAGAAATTGTGTTAACTTCCAAATTCCTGCTTTGCTCAAGTTTCATCAAAATTATACTATTGTCTAAAAAGATTTGCACATAGCTTTCTGAATCATTAGTGGAAGGGATACCACAAGTCAGTTGTAAGTGTCTATCACATGGCATTGGGCTACCCTCAAGTTTTTAAAGTTAAATAAATGTTAAGTTTGTGGTTTTCACAATCACAGTTGAGCAATATTTTTATGTGTGATATTTTCTCCACGTATATCTGGATTTGAAAAAGTGTAGGACATGTCAGTCAAAACTTCTGATATCAATGTAGAATGGGACCCAGGGGTGACATTATTTGCCAGTGTGACTCAAAAATTAAAAAAAAAGTTCATCACCAACCAGATTGTATTGAGTGAATGTGTATTCTGTGGCTTTATGCGACACGAAAGATAATAATAGAATGTTTTGTTTTGCTTTGTTATTCAGAAAAAAAATCATTTACAAAATAAAAATTTTGGGGACCAGAAACTTGGTGGGAACTTTCCAACTTACACAATTAAATTTCTTTAAGAACCTTCTCAAGATAGAAGTACATGTGGAAGGAAGCAGTGTAATGAAGGAAGTTGGGGGAAATGAGAAGAGAACTGAATCAATGATAAAATTCTGTTCTTGGTCCTTTTAAAATATTCAAAGGATGTGAAAATGTATTCTGTATAATTATTGAGATAAAGTATTTGCACATCCTTGTTAGGCGCATTATGCCCATTCAATACTTGTTTGCAGCATATAACACTCAAATCAGAGTAATAAGCATTTCTGTTCTCAACCATTAATCATCTTTTTGTGTTGGGAATCTCATGTCCCCTAATGAATTTGTCCCCATCCCCTTCCCCACTTCTTTTGTGATCTCCACTAACCACTATGCCATTCTGTTCTTTTACAATGTCTTAAAAATTTCCATAAAAGAGGGAGAAGATGTGGTATTTGTCATTCTGTGACCAGCTTATTTCACTTGAAATGATGAGATCTGGGTGTATATATGTTATTGCAAAGGACAGGATTTCATTTATGGTCAAATAACAATCATATACATATAATCCCCAGGAAGTCATCTTTGTTGATTTCATATTTTAGCTATTGTGAACAGTATTAGAAGCAAAATGTACCTGATAAGGCTGTGCAAATATTGTATCCCAATAATAACATAGAATGCATTTTTATATCTAGTAAACACTATAAAATCAGTATATTTTGGGTATACTAATTCACCTCCTATGTTGCTATACACAATAGTTGATTGGTGGGTTATACAGTAGCTCTATTTTTAGTTTATTTTAGGCATCTCTACTGTTTCATATACTGACTGCTCTAGTTTACATTTCCACCAGTAGCCAATGTAAACATGGTGAGATAATATTTCATTATTATGATTTATATTGCTCTGATGAGTGAGTTCAGCACTTTTCGCACACTTTGGCCATTTTTTTTGTCTATTTTTGAGGAGTGATTATTGAAATCTTTATTTAGTCCATGACTTACTGGGTTACCTATTTTTTTCCATGCTCACCTTTAGTTTTTTAAGTATCTTGGATGTCAGTACCTTCTCAGATGAACTGATGGAAAACGAATTTTCCCATTTTGTATATTAACTCAAATTTATTGATAATTTCCTTTCATAAACAAAAATTGGGTATGAATTTATATATATATAAAATAAAGTAAAAATATATATTTACTTTTGTTTTCTGTGCATTTAGGGTCCTAAGTAAAAGATCACTGTCTACACCATTTTGTTGAATTTCTTATCCTATATTTCCCTGTAGGAATTTCATAGATTTGAGCTTAGTATTTAGATATTTGATTTGTATCTAGGTGATTTTTGTGTACAAGTTTCACTTTTCCATTTTTTAATATCCAGTTTTACCAACCACCTTTATTATATAGACCCCCCCCTCCATTGCACATTTGATGCTTTTGACCAGAATTGATTAGCTAGATTGGCATGGACTCACTGGGTTCTCTAGTCTGTGCTATTGGTCTGTAGATTTTGAAAGTTAGTATATAGCTACTATAGCTGCGATAGCTTTCTAACATTATTTGACATCCAGGATCTTTTGTTTCACTCAACAATGTTTGAGAATTGGGATTGATTCTCTTTTAAATGAGTTTTAGGGTACACTATGAAAAGCATCAAATCCCGGAAGCACTGCAGGTGGGGGATTTTTAATTATTGCTTCAATCTCAATACTATTATTTGTTTGTGTTTTCCATTTTTTTAAATTCAGTATTGGCAGGATGTATAAGTTCAAGAATCTACCTTCTCATCTAGGCATTTTTTTAGGCACAATCTTTCATAGTATTTTCTTATATTAGTTTCATTTATGAGTGTTGGTTGTTATGTGTTCCTGTTTGTCACATAGTTTTAGCCCATTTTTGGTTGGGTTATACCCGGTCATAGTTATAGCAGCTAGCTAGTGTTGAAACTTTTGTTCAGCTTCCCCCAAAAAAACTTACTCCATGCTTGGTAGTCTTTATTTGTACATTATTTATTTGTTTGTTTATTTAGTATATTGTGAGAGCACACAATACCAACATTGTTCCCTTGGTACTTATAGTCCTCAACCTAAAGAACATAGATGATCTTCTTTGATCTCCAGGTACAAGTTTATTGATGCCTATGTGGCTCACACAAACAACTTCAGTCCAAATGCTATAGGTGTGGAAGGATACCTTCTCTTGCTCCTATTAAGACAGTGTAGGTATAGGTGAGAACATCAGCCACTGGTAATCACATTCTTTCAGCTACAGGGCTCAGCTGTACCAGAACAGCAAAAACCTTTATTTATGACTTTGCAACAGTAGCTCTGGCGATAGATACTTCAAGATAACTTAAACAAAAACAACAACTGTTGAATTCCCCACTGGTACCTGCCAGTGGAGATTTCTCCCAGGGTCCTGAATAGACACTACCAGTGAAGAAATTAATCTGAAGGATATCAAAAGAATCTATGCACACCGAGCTCTTTATTCCATTCACTTTATTCTTCTAAGTCTAATCTATCTACACAGCTTCTTTTCTGTTCTCTTGCTTAGCTCCTCTCTGACCCTTCTTCTGCTGTTCTCTCGTAGTTCTATGTTCTTCTCTTGTTCTCCCCCTGCAAGCATATATCTATATCTATATATCTATATATCCATTCATTAACAGCTCGTTAGTAAAAACTACAGCCTCTCAGGGACAAGCATTCTGATAAGAGTCACACTTGACAAAGACTTGGTCAGCTTAATTGGTGACTGACAACAGCTGTAGGCTGTAAAAAGTTCTGGCCGTCTCTTAAAGGGATAGCTACAAGGGTTACAAGGGAAGAAATTAAACCAATGAGAGATTGAAGGGAAAGGCAAAGAATACATGTACGATTTTTTGTGATTAATAATATCCAGACATGGTTAGTCAGTTATCAGCCTTTTTCTGTTAATCACCTGAATCTCAGGAGCTATACATAGTCTACTGAGACTAAAATCTTGTATTAAAAACTGATGTAGAAATAAATACAAAGTGTTAATTGTTATTTGAATTATAGTGGGGAGGCGCTGGTGGAGGAAGCTGAGGGCAACATAGGTGCTGTTGATCTCTTGAAGGACTGAGATATACCAAGGCCAGACACCCGCACTATCACTTCTGGTTCCCTATAATTCTTCTGAAGGGCTTTGATCCAACAAGGCCAGGCACCTGCAATTCCCCTCTGTGAAAGTTCCGCAAGGACACTTTGTTTGGCCTCTAAGTGTCTACAGTTCACATGGAACAATAGACCTAGTACGAAGCATATTTTAGTATGTTTCTATTCATAAAACTTGTACACTTAAATAAGAAACTATCTTCTTGACTATCTACAATTAGGTGTGCTCATAAGATTGAGATGTAATCATGAGATTACATGTACACATTACAAGGAAATGCATGGTAAATGGGAAGATATCATAGCTGTTATTGCACAAGAAGTTTATAACAAGAAACAGCCAATTCATTTAAAAGGCAGTAATTCCATAATGCCTTGTGTGACTGTTTTCTCTAACAGAACCCTTGGTTCTTATAGGTTGACCTTCTGTACACTAGTTGTCACCTGCTGTGTATTCCCATGGTCTTTTGCTACCAGCAGCTCTCAATAAACAACAAGATGCACAGCTTTTATAGCATCAATAAGTGGGTAGGCAGGCCTTCATGAAATGTATACCTCATCTTTACACTAGGTTCTCACTAGTGTGCACGTATTTTACAGCCAGGCAAAGCTTATTGTAAGACATTTCAGTGACTATTTCATATCTTTGCTCACTCTTACTCAACATAGCTTGGTTTCAGAGCAGGGAAGATGATTGTACCTCCTGAGTTTAATTTTCATGAACTGTGTTTTCATGACTCTGGCTTTTTGTTATATATAATGATCATGTAGACTTTAAGACAGCTTTGATTTCACAGTCTCTCATCTACTTGAAGATAGGTCTATTTTTAACCCCTTATTTCCTTGTATGTCTGTTTATTAACCTCACAAGGCTGGTGAATAACTGAGTTATATCAAAGGCAGTTCCTCGACTATATGGTGGGAAGGAGACCTTACTTAGTTCTTGCTAGGCAGACTAGTAAGTCACAGCTCATGGCCACTGTAACCCCTGTCCTCGTGCAGCAGGATGCTGAGGGTGCTGTCATCTACCCAGTGAGGTCCTTACCAGCCCAAGACTTCTAATAGGATCAGGTGATCTATTGGTAGTCCCTGTGCTGAAATGGCTTCTGGCAATGACTCTTATAACCAATTTGAGTTCCCTGAATGAAGCAGAGAATTCATTTTTTTAGATCAGTCAGCTCCCTCAGTGAGTGGTAAATCTTGTCAGTACTATGGAATCTTCCTGCAGGTGGCATGGCTTGTTTGCTCTTATGATTATGGGTGATGGCCAGGTGCCTCTATTTAGTCTTCTTGCCCCTTCATCTTAAGAATTTTGTCCTTTTAAAAATGTGAAGAATTTTGGGTGTAGCCACATAATGTCATTTAAATTTACCCATGGCTCTTCACAAGATCAAGAGCTTGTAACAAATGTTAATTTTTTTCCAAGTGAAGCAATTTTTCTATCCAGCACATCAAATCTGAAAATGTTAGACTTTAACTTAGCCGATGAACACAAAATTAACAAGAACACTCAACACTGCTTGAACCTATTGTGCAATTCAATACGTTTTCTGTGGTATATTTTAGCAAACATCTTGACAGTTCTAAGCAAATGAAGCTTGAATTTCCTTATTGATATCTGGGCAGATTTTAATCAACAGTCGAGGGGCTGCTTACTTTTGAATGTTCCAGGTGGGAAGAATGTGTGCGATCTTGAAAAGGGAAGTAAGGGCTCTTGACGCCATCTCCAACTCTGACTGAATTTAATCTAAGCGTTAATACCACAAAGGATTGATGAGTCACGAGCTGAAGTGGTAGTGGCCCTTTGAGATGGGAACAAGAACATTGGTCTTTTCAAAGCTCTGAAGTGATGATGAGAGGCACAAGTGTCCTAACGCGTCATTAATGTCAAAAGCAAACTGTATTCAAGCTGAATTTGCAGTGTCCTTACCGTGACGAGTTTATAGCCTCTCACCAATTGATAGCACAGCTGCCAAAGGCGCTTCTGTGCCCACACATTGAAGCTTCACAAATGAAACAGATGTTTTCTGATTTAACCTGTGAGAAGACATATTTGTTCTCTTTCCTGCATTAGCTTTTCACTGAATGAAGCAATTAAGACAGTTTTTCTCTTGCTGAGAAATTATAGGCTGAAGCATGAGTTTTTTCCTTTTCTACTTTTTAATGAACGCAATAAATAAAAATGTTAAAGTAGGTGTTTCTACACACTCAAAATGGCTGGGTTTAAGACCCAGGGTTACAAGCCGGTTTGGTAAGCAGGTTGCATAAATCACCCACTTTCAAGCGCCTGAGGTCTTTGCCTCGGTGGCTATCCGCACCTCTTCACCTGCGCAAGTCTATTTTACCATCAGCTGACCAACTAACAGAATACCCTTGAAGAAAAACACTCTTCAATAAATAAATACATATTTATCTTTTGCATTCATATTTGCTGTGATATAAGTAAAGGTCACTCACCGGTCATTCCTTCTTAATTCCTTTTCTTGCCTATGAAGGGAGAGCTTAGAACTTTCCTCATATTTCTAGGTTTCACTCTCACGTTTAATGTGTGGGATGAACTTAATAGTAGACGATGATCTACTCTGTTTTTTTAGCATCTCAGGGAATGAGGCTGATTTTCTCTGGTTTACCTATTTTCTCTATGTGCAAAGAGAAGGAATGACTGTGTCTGAGTTCCAGCTTTAAGAATTTGGAAAACAAAATATAAACTTTCCCAAGCCCCAACTGCTATATAAATGTTTAATTATGTTAGTGAATATTAAAATGCCCAACAGAGATACATTAGTTTTGTTGTCGACTATTTCTTTTCTTGCTCATTTTGTAGGAAATTCCAGATAAGTAGACATTCCACATTGCACCTGATTAAACATTTATACAAATAAATGCATTTGGTACTGCTAGTTTTGATTTATGCCTGAATAGCCTTGGGCCTGGGCACACGTGGTTAAGTTTAATTTTCTTTATAAATACCTTGCATCTTACATTGGAATGGTTCTTTAGGGAAACAGGTTCCATTTGAGAGTAATTGCAGGGTGGTCATTGATGTTCTAGGTAAGTTGCTGCCAGCTGTTTTATTTCATGTTCCCTATATTTATTTCATACATAAGCTAACCAACAAAGCAGGCAGAGTTTACTCGGGGAGAAGAAATCACTACAGTGAAGGGAAAATGAGATGAGGTGGCCCCTGCCCTGCGGGCTGGCAAGAAAGGGATTCCTCAAGGGACTGGTAGGGATCAACTAGGATCTGCTCACAAGGGCTGGAGACAGCCGAACTTGTCAGAGAAAAAGATTTCCAGAGAAATCAAATGGAGAAGTCCAGGTGAGAGCTCCTTTCCTGGGAAGTCCCCTTTTGGGTAACTCTTCTAAGAAACAGGCTATGCCCATGGGAAAGAAAATGCTCATTATTTGCTGAACACTTTGGACTTGAGAGAGGACCAGCATGGTGGGGGATGGCTGTTCTCTAGTCACTGCTTGGTCCTTGTTTAGTCATCTTTATTCCAAGTCAATCTAGCCTGCCCACTCTTCTCCAGTGTTGGCCACTACTCCACCTCAGAACATAACAGAGTGAAGATCCACCCCTTTCTTTCACCCCTTATCACTCTTATACTTCGACTTCTTCAGGTTTGGGAAAATGCAAGAAGAGTTTCACAAAGGGAAGACTATTCCTTCTCTTTCATAGGTGCTGTTGGGGGCACAGAGGTCCTTGTACCCACAGAAAAGCACCAAGAGAACCAGGAATGTTAATCACACAGGTGATTAAAATCAAGTACCTGCATTCCATCCAGAAAGCTAAGCGTGGAGGTTGTTAATGACCTGGTGAACTCTTTGCTCTCTGAAGGGGCAGATTTCACCCTAATTCCCCAGAATGATTATCCCAGACTCTTCCCTCCCTAGACCATTATCCATCCTTAGGGGAGATGTCACAAGTACTTCTGACTTGTTAACCTCTATGCTATATGTCAGAGACCACACTAGATTCTAGGCTTTTTATCTATAGGCCCCACCGTCATGGTCACATGCACTTTGTAAAAGAGTTTCTATGTAGTCACCTATATAGCTTTATTGTGCACCTAGAATTAGAATAACTGGACTGATTGTTGCCTGGAAACCTTTTCCCAAATTGTACTGTGTTTTAAACATGCTAACAATGAGATGCCTGGCATTAGACTCCCCAAACTCTGATCCAGGGTGATTAAGTCAGTCTACACTGGGATTTCATTCTCATCTATTCGTTCAAGTAACTTCTCTGTATGCACCTGCAGGGACCCTCTTCAATGTCCCACTGTAGTGTGTCCTTGATTTTTAAAATTTTCCATGTAGCCTTCACATGTGCACACCAATCTCACATGCATGTTTGCCAGGAAACTGCTAGCTGGCTTATTGTCTAAAGTATCACATATCTACTGGCTTGATTCCCTTGAGTCTAGTTCGTTGGCACACATCCTAAGGCTCCTTGGGTGAGTGAGCCTGGCAGCAGGCTTTGCTGGGGTCTTTTCAACATGGTTTAAAGCTCTGGCAAGGATTTGTGGGCTCCATGGGAATATGATCAAGACTTGCCCTTCAATGGTGGTGATATTTGTCAAATGATTTACTGCTGGCTCCCTCTGGTTTTGTTTTACTCTGATCAAAGAAGAAGGAATACCAATATGTCAGAATGTTTTTAAATCTCTTAATGTTTTTGTGATTTTTTAAATAGCTGTTAAATGATTTTGCTCTTTGTTTAGTGAAAGAAAATTAAGGCAGTCTGTGTAATCATGTTAATAAGTAGTTTTGCTCATGATGTAGTCCATGAGTGAAGAAAACAAGATTAAAGAGAAGTGAGGTCTTTCTACCCAGATGGCTACAAGTATAATTCAGGACTGATGTTCACTTACTGGAAACCCTTTGCTGAGTTGATCTTTCTATTTGCTATGAATGAGATGTGCTTCTTCATATGTGAACTACAAAACCCCACCGTGACCACAGTATTGGCTTTGTGTGATACATTAAAAAAAAAAGGTATACCGAGGAAGGCAGAACGTGCTTCACAGAGGCATGACTTAGGCTGTGCTTGGAAGAATTAGCCAAGCTAGCAAAACGGAGGGGCAAACATTAGGAAGGACTGGCAAGCACAGGCATGGGCATATGTGGGCAACTGCAAGCTAAGCAGAAACAGAGGGACCATCTCAGGAGAGAAGAGGCATACAAACATGGAATGGCCACCGAAAGACACTGCAAAGAGTTGTGTAGTAGAGTTATATGATAACATACAGTATTTATTGTGTGGAATTACTGATGTGTATCTCCTCTGACTGTGGGTATTATGGTACATGGGACTTTGCATTTACGTTTATGACTTTTTGTTATGATTCTTGTTATAGAATGAGTTCCCTGAATAAGGTACCTCAAAATGACAGCTGTCACTGACGATTTGTTAGCACCTGCATTCACCCGTCAAGTACTCTTATCAAACATCTACTGTTTCAATGGCTGCCCTTCCCAATTTTATTCTGTTGTTTTTTCCATGGTGTATGCTAGCCAGTATCTAGTGATTGCAAATGTAACTATTTTAAAGAAGAGATGTTAATATTAATCAGCAACTGCCCACTCATTATCTAGCCTTTCACCAATAATAGGTTTATTACCTATACCCTGAAATTCTGACTTTCATTTCTCTGACATGACTGAAGTAAGACTGTTGTTAAGTCACGTGGGTTTGGCACCTGGTGACTAAGTCATCTCCTATGATGGACATGTTTGCCCTCTATATCCAAATAGCTCTGTAATGTCTCTTTCATATCCTTTATAAAACTGACATCAGAAAAATGCTCTCATGGAAATATTTGTGCTCATTTGAAAAATAACATACAAACTCCACTTGTTAACATTAATTTTTATAAAATACCTTAAAAGAACAGATAAAGTACTTGAGGTTACATATCCAGAATTGGAAAAAAATGAATAAAATATAAATTAATTGAACACATAACTATTTGCCACATTAGACAAGTTTAGAAAATGCATTTCAAAACAATAAAAATGGGAATTGGGAAGAAAATCTTTCTTTCTATTGCTGTCTTTTTCCGGAACCTCTTCCTCGAAGCTCTAACATTCCAGGTTTACAGGCAGTACCTGCATTAATATTTAAAATATACCATATTTTACTTCCAAATCAGTCCATTTGAAACATTTTAAAACCAGATGAGATAATTCAGTGCAAACTAAAGCTTCAAGTTGAAAATCCAAGAGGCAAAATCACGTTCAATGCAGGAAATACTTCTGGAACTGAACAATGAAGGAGTTCACATTATGAAGAAATCTTTGCAAGTGTCCCTGTGTGAGAAATGGTGAGTCAGCAAACAGACCTTTGGAGGTTGTAATTCGGGCTCTATTGCACTGTGCGCAGGGCAAAGTAGGACGGGCTAACAACTATAATTGTGGGAGCAAGTTCATGTTAAATATTAAAATGACTGGATTTGGTTCTAGAAAATTTGGCTGTGATATATCAGATACCAATAGATCAGGAGAAAAAAAAGGAAAAACAAAAAACCAAACCAAACCAAAACAACAACAACCAAATAACCTCCCCGAATTCTAGAAATACAATTACTAGAATATTGTTGGAGATGGATCTCAAGTCCTTAACACCCAGAACAATTTGTAGGTAGGGGCTAAAATTGGCCATGATTTGTTTTAATTGTATAGATAATACTAAGTACTGGCTTAAGGGTAATTTTATTATCAAATCTTGAGCATTGGGAAGAAAAATCTAGCTTTCTGGATCGGCGGGAACAAAGTCTGGATCACTTCAAAGTATTAACTAATAGTTTCATAATGAAAATTAGTTTCTATTATGTCTTCAAATTCTGTGAGTTTCATGGTTTCTGTCTCTTACGTATGACTCATTAGATTCACTTTAATGACAAAATTGGCAGCCGCCAGAGTGGAAGACGCAGAGGTCTTGGTACAATTCAGAAAACTATGTTTTTCTTTCTAGACCTCAGGTTCAAATAAATGGTGTCGCCACCTCTTTTGATTTTAAACTTTTGCTGAAAATCTCATGTGTTACCTAAGAAGTGCATGAGAATCGGCTGTGGCTCTCAGCATTTCTGTCTTACATCCGCCCCTAGTCTGTTAAGGATGCTCTAACAATGTTAGGACAACAAAGGGGCAACTTTGGGTTTTAGGCTATGCCGATGGTTGGCAAGTTACACGAAGCCCCAAATACACAGCACTGTCCCAATATGACATCAGAACCTATAAAAACAAGTAAAAAAAAATTATGGTCAGATAATAAACAACAAACAGCCAATTGTAAAAAGTATATAAAAAAGAACTGTATTCACACCTCTTTACAGGAATAGCATCTAAGGAAATTAAAAAATACCCCTCTGGGGGCAGAAGCAGCATAGGACCATCTAAACAAATCTAAAATAGGCAAAGACTATGAATCCTCAAGTCCTGTCTCATCCTATGAAAGCTAGACTGTAAAGGAATGTGCTAGATCCCCTTCCTGGGCAAACATGGCTTTGTGCATGAGTTTTTACAACACCAGCTCCATCAGATTTATACAGTGGTCCCTCTTCTCCCTAGTCAGGATGAAGGACTCCTTATCTGAGGCATTTCTGTGTGTCACACTGGGTGTGGAGTAAGGAGTGGTACAAACCTCCATAAACCTACAACTAAGTCTATCTTTAGAAAGTATCTAAATGTGGTTCAAGCATTTTGCATGGAGATAGTTTTGATTCTTTTTTTTCCACTGTTAGGGATGAAAAAACCCTGAAATTTTCTGCAAAGTTCTGAAGCCCTAGCATCAATTTCTGGTGCTTACATCCATCAGATTAGAGGCATTTACCATCAAACACATATATACAAACAATATGTTGGAGTCAGTTTGTGCTTTAAAAGCAAATCCAAGAGTGCAAAGCACGTTGTAGATGGTCAATAAATATTTTCAGATTAAAAGTAATACCATGGTTTCAGAAGAACCACTCATTTTGTTTAAAAGGCAGAATTATGTAGAAGTCTTTCATCTGACTGGATGGGGCAACATAGCACAATCAATGAGAAAACCCACAGAGTAAACAGGAATCCTAATTTGACTGAAGAAAGGGTCCTAAGTTTTTTGCAAGTACCATAGCCGCAGTAGCAGTGGCACGTAACAGTCATCAGTGCCTCAGGAGGAGGCTTGCACACCGGAGGAGCCCGTGTGACATCAATGAAATAGAAAATGGACTCTATTCCACTTGGGAAAGGTGTGTCCATGACCTTATCTAAAGGCGTATTAACATATTTTGAGGTGACGGCCACCTTTTCCAGCACTCCTGAAAGTGATGCAGGCATAAATATCAGGGGATCTCATTATGGTACTGTAATACAGCACCGTCTCGTGCAAGCCTGTTTCTCCTGTATCTGCAGTAGTCACTTTTACAGCATCATGGCACTCCTGGGGCTATAAGAGGGAGAATATGGAAAACTAAAGGTCACAGAACTTACACTAACAAGGGAAGCTCTTTTATCTCATATAAAAACCCCTTACAAAAGGCAGTTTATTGACAAATAAATGCTTTATACATTCAGGTTTTTCCCCACCTCTCCACAGTGATGGTTCCCAAAGCAAAGAGTCAGTAGTGAAGACAAGACCACACACCGTTTTCTTTTTCTTTCTGCCTTAGTTTGAGACACTGAACACCAGAAACTTCACACTGGCGTGCTGTGGAAGTGGGGGTCATGGAATTGGACCTGGGGACTTGAGGTGGGGCCTGGAGAGAGAGCAACACAAAGAAGTGATTCTGCTGCCGCTGTGGACAGCAGGGGTGGCGTGGAAAAGGTTACAGCAGACATGACCAACTCTACAAAGGGCCTGTCAGGAACACAGTACAGGGATCCAAAACAGAGACGAACTGCGATTCTGCCAACGTGTAAACAAGGAAAAGCATTTCACAGATTCAAAGTTCAAGGGGAGTAAACGTCTTTAAATTATTTCATCAGTTCAACCCTGATTTAAACGTATGGCTAGCACAAACACAGAAGCTGCAGCGTGGGCATCCTAAGGGAGTCGTGGTCTCCAGAGAAGTTGTACTCCTGGCCTCTCTTCTGGAGATACCACGCCAAAAGACGCTGTGGCTCCTGCATTCCCTCTCAGTCCTTCTGGTCCATATTCCATTCTGTCAATCATTTTACCCGCTGGTGTTTGCAGTTCGGGCTGCTATAGATTTAGACGTGGCGAGACTGGAGGAGGGAAGGCAAATTCTCGAAGTATGCTCCTGGCCACCTCCACGTTATTCTGCGCAATCTCTAAGGCCCTTTTCACTTCTTCAAAGGCGTACCCCTCTCCCATGAGTTTTGCGATTTTTGCATCAACATTTTCCAATGCTGCCTCAGGCCCATGGGGTTTTCTGTGGTGAATTTCTGGTGCAGTCCGACGGGGCCGTGGTTTGGGGGGTCTAGCTGGTGCTTGCGAACCATCTGTAGAGATTTTCAAAGACAGACACCAAAGAAACAGTGAGACAAAAATGAATCCTACAGGACAAAATAGTATTACCTCGATGCTTTTTATTAATTATTATTTTCTCTACAAATACTTTTATTTGCTGGCTAGCTTATTGTGAAATAGAAAATGTTACCTCATTTTGAAAGTTAGAATGTGGTAGGAGAATGTGGTAGTTTGACTGAAAAATTAACATTTTTTTTTCTGATTTCATATTTCACTTTTCAGGCCACACAAGAGATGTATAAAAGAAAAAAAAAAACCAAAACCAACCAAACAACAACAACAAAAGAGCCAAAGCCTAGAGTAAAAGTGGCCAAGATCTGGTTAGTCACATACCTTATCTTTCTCAACTATGGCACAGCCTTTGGCTGCTCCAAGTGGAAGAGAGTGGAGAGGTCCCTATCAGAGGGTTTCCTATATGACCTAATAAAAGAATGCAGAATAGCTCCCAAATGTTCTCTGTCCTACTCATGTTCTGGTATTCTGAACTATTTTGATAAATAGACCACGTAGGCTCTCCCTCCATCTGACTGTTCATGTTAACAGGGCCGAACCTCACTGATACTAAGGAAAAATCAACCGAAAAGAGCAGATGCTTTGACGCTATGAGTCAACAGGCTCAACAAATTAAATGTGGCTTTGCTTCAGCAAACACATGAGATTCTCATACAGGAACTTCTGCCCAAGAAAACGCAAACACTGAGGAAACAGCAGGAGCAGACTGGCTTATAGTTCAGGCCCCTGCAGGTAATTACATTTTCTTCCTCTCATGCACTTTTTTTCAATGTGTGCAGCTAGCTGTATGTGTAGTGGGTGTGTACAAGTTTATGTGTGTGAGAGTGGGTACACCTGTGCTATGACCCACATGTGGAGGTCATAGGTCAACCTTGGGTGTCAGTCCTTGCCTTCCACCTTGTCTGAGGTGGGGTTTCTTGTTTACCTTTGCATATATCCGGCTGGCCGGCCTACAAACTTCTGCAGACTCTCCTGTTTCTTGCTCTCATTTCACCGTAGATAGCTGAGATTATAGATGTACTCTAACATATCTGGCTTCACATGGGTTCTGGGAATGCAAACTCAGGCCCTTACAGCTGTATGGAAAGTAACTATCTACTGAGCCATTGCCCCATCCCTGATGATAGTTTCTTAAAACAAAACCAGTAACACAGGTACCCATGAACAGGCAAGACTCTTGAGAGCAAAGGAAATTAATTATATAGTCATGTAACGAACATATAATTTCTGCATCTTGCCAAAATCTGTATTGGTTTTGCATTTCTAATTAAACTATATATCCCTGTACAGCATCTAGGCCCTCACTGCTTACTGGTTAGAGAAGAGGTGCTGAAAAGGCTCCTCCCAACTGCTGATGCCACTTATGTCTCCAGGCCCTTGCTATAAGCAGAATCAACAGCAACATGGCTTGGGCTGATTTCCACCTTCCCACCCCAATACACAACAGGGACCACCATTCTAATTTCAGGAGTATCTATAGAGTGAGCTCCTCACACTTTTTGCTGTTCATCCTTCCTTACCTATGGAATGGCTAGTGTCTGTATTCTTGTGTGATGCAGAGACAGCTGGTCTACCTGATTGTAACAAGGAAGAGACAATGCCCAAACTCACTAATGCCAGCCGGGATGTGGAAGGGACACTCAGCTAGAGTCAAAGCCAACACTGCATAATAGACTAATGCCTACGGCTCAGGGAATATTGCAGGAAAGGAGCATGGAAAGATTGCAAGAGCCAGAAGACAAGGGTGCCTGCTGTGGGATGAATATATGAAATTTTAATATATGAAAGGAGAATAAATATCTCAAATATTTATGGTTACCTAGACAAGTGTTGCATAATGATGACAAGAGTTGATAGGCCATTGCAGATGGGGGAAATCTCAAAGGCCCTGCCCTAATAGGACTACCAAACAAAGTAGTAATAACTAAGTAACCAGAGGTGCAAATTTCAAAATAGGAACATAATAATTTTGAGAAACCAAAAAGGTATTATGTTGCCTCTAGAAGAACTTAACTCTAGCAACAAATTTCAAAGAAACACACATAAAATGCCTGACAAAAGAACTGAAAAGAATGAACAGAAAAACACATCAGTGTTCCAAGAGACTTGAAATAAACAGGTGAGTGAAATGAGGAAGATAATGTGGGCATATGAATGAGAAATTTAAAGGAGATTATGAAAAATAAGCAAGCAGGTCTTAGATATGAAGAGCTCAGAATGGAAACGTCAGTAGCTGCCAGTATCAAGGGGAGGAAACATGAACTTTAAGACATGTCTTTTGAAATACCCTGTTCAGGCCAACAACAAAAGAATCATAAAGCACTCAAGATCTTTGGCACACCAGTAAATGAAAACAAAACAAAACAAAACAAAAAAACACAACATAAAATCAAATCCACATGTTTGGAATACCCAAGTCAAGGAGAAAAATGTTTTGAGAAGCACTGACAACCTATGAATAATAGCAAAAGCTTCCATAATCTTGGAAGAGATACAGACGTTCAGGCAGAGGAAGCATACAGAATCCCAAATAAACATGATCAGAAAAGTCATCACCACAGCTGATTATAGGTGAACTATCAAAACTATATAACACAAAGAATTTTACATCTTCCACTGAAAAAGGCTAAAGTCATATTTAAAGGCACTACATCAGAGTAACTGATTTCTGAGCAGAAACTTTATAGGTTAGGAAAGCATGAAGTGATGTATTCAGATTCTTGAAGGAAAATAATGCTTGATATAATTACCATACAAAGACAGCAATCATTGAGAAAATCTGTGATTGGAAGAGAAGGCTTCCAAACGATGAATAAGGAGTCCTGCATCATAAGTGAAGGAAACATAATCACCCCCGTGAAAGCATATGAAAGAGCAAACCACAACTGAAAAGGAGATGAACCACAAAACAATAGAGCAAACACAGTGAACCAGCAAAAAGGATAAACAAAGCCATTGGCCTAAGAATGTTCAAACACACACATATGCGCGTGCACACACACACACACACACACACACACACACACACACACACACTGGATAGTAAAACAATTTTCAACAATAGGTCACCTAAGACTTTAGTGAGCTAATGAAATGATGGGGGAATGTCTGTATACTGAGCATACGTGTTGCTCTGATTGGTTGATAAATAAAACCGTTTGGCCTATGGCAAGGCAGCTTAGAGGCAGGCGGGAAATTCAGAGAGAGAGACAGGAAGAAGGCCGGGAGAGCGCCAGCGAGCTGCTCAAGGAGCAGCACGTAAAAGGCACCAGGTAAAGCCACAGAACACGTGGCGAAATATAGATAAACAGAAATGGGCTGAGTTTAAGTGTAAGAGCTAGTCAGTAGTAAGCCTGAGTGACGGCCGAGCAGTTTTAATTAATATAAGCCCGTGTGTTTACTTGGGGGACGCAAGTGGGAGAGACTTGTCCTGACCACCAGCAGGCTGGGACACAGGAAAACTTTCAGTTACAGTGAAGTCCTCAGAGAATGTGTACTGCTTGATATGGGCATGGCCATGTCAAGGACTTCAAAGCCTCAGCCCCACAGGAGGGGCAAACACTTTCCCAATGAGGCCAAAGGGCTGAGAAAGCATTCCTTGGGCCTGAATGTGAATGCTGGCAGTGTGTGCAGAACATGTCATCCACAGCTTTCTCTCTCCAGGTATTTTAGTCTAAAAACTGTTCCCTACAGAAACTGCTCCTATGGAGATTAGTTAGACCTGTTTCTGTGTTCAGCTTTATATAATAACCCCACCTCCCTGTTCAACTGTACATAATAAACACATGGAGCGCCAGAGTGCTGCAGCTTCATCAGAGCCCCAACTACCTGATCTCAGATCTTCTGTGTATGTCTGTGTGTCTCTGTCTGTCACTTACTCATTCCCATACCTCCCTAGTTAAGTCAACCCCTGGAGCCATACAAACACCAACTCACTTCACTAGTAAATACACAAACTGGTTGAGAGTAAAGGATGTTGAGTGATGTTCTAAACAGAATCTTAAAACAGACAGGACTGGCTACATTTATATCTAGAAATAAACCCAAAGATACCAAGAAAGTCACCTTATAATGAACAAATAGGCCATTTGACAAGGCAATATGATGAATCTATATGAACTTAAATATCAGAATACCTAATTTTATATAACAAAACTATTGTGCATGAAAGAACAGACAGCCTTCAACATAGTGATGGTGACAAGATTTCAACATCCTGCATCTGTCCAGATCATCCAGATAATGACATTATCCAACACCAGAGCTCAACTATAATAGGGATAAATGAACTTAGAAGACACCTACAGAATATTCCATCCAACAGCTGCAACACGGTCATTTTATCTGCACATGAAGCTTTCTCTAGAATAAATAGTCCATGTTAGGTCACAAAACAAGTATTAACAATTGGAAAACAAGTGAAATGGTCAAAATGGAATAAAATGTGAGTTAACAAAAAGACTCCACAAATTGTAAAAATTCATGGAGACTGAAGATACTTTTCAACAATCAAGGGAGTCAACAAGGAAGTTGGGAATGTTCTAAAATTTCTCCATGATAATGAAAAGAGAAACAATACAAAAAAACATATGAAATGCAAGAGGTACCCCAAGGCAGAAGATCACTCTGTGAGGACCTTCACAAAACAAACAACCAAACCAAACAACATCAAAAAACAACACCAAAAACCCAAAACCTTAAAATAAATATCCCTACTATCTCTAAAAGTTAGAACACCAAAATAAATAAATAAATAAATAAATAAATAAATAAATAAATAAATAAATAAATAAAAAAGTTAGAACAGCAAGAACAAACCTAGACCCCATTTAGCCTAAGGGAGGAAACAACAGGATTTCAGCAGAAGCAAGTGCTAGAAAGGATTCACGGAACAAAGAGCTGGTTCTTCAAAAAATTAAAATAAACTTCTAGATAGGTTAACTAAGAAACAAGAAAACAAGTAGATATAGTCAGAGATGGAAAAAGAAGCATTACAACCTCAAGCAGAGAAATGCAATTATTAGAG
Organism: Peromyscus nudipes; assembly: GCA_902168325.1. Lineage (NCBI taxonomy): Eukaryota > Metazoa > Chordata > Mammalia > Rodentia > Cricetidae > Peromyscus > Peromyscus nudipes. The sequence goes on from CABHPH010173370.1 coordinate 18,820, forward strand.
AGTCCTAAGAACAACCATATGCTAACAAGCAGAAAACCCAGAGGTACAGACAAATGCTTGGGCCTGTAAAATTGGCCAAAAATGAACCCTGAGGACACAAGGAACTGAATAGAACAATGGCGGCAATGAGATTGAATCAGCAGTGAAGTCTCCAACCAATGAAAAGCCCAAGATCACATAGCCTTACTGCCAAAGTTTAACAAACTAGTTTCTTTCCACTTTATTTTCACAATTTATCAGGACTGGAACCCTCCCAAGAACACAGCACTATCTAGTTTCCAAAACCAGACAAGGAGAAAACCAAAAACAACAACAACCCCCCCCAAAAACTATAAACTACTTTATCTCTGATGAACACAAATACAAATATGCTCAACAAAATTCCATGGAATCATTTACTACAAAGATCATTTACTACCATCACACTGGTTTCATCCTGGGGATTCAAGTTTATTCATCAGTATTCAAGTGGGTTGCATTCCCAGAGTCAAAAGATAGCTCAACATATCAAAATCAATAAATAGATTTATACACTGGCAGAATAAAGGATAAAAACCATATGATCATCTCAACAGATGCAGAAGGAACATTTGATACCGTTTAACACTTCTTGATAAACACCTTAACAAATTAGGTTCAAAGAACTGTTCATCAACACAGTATGAATTAGGTACAATAACCCATAGGTGACAGTAATCTGAATAGAGGGAAGCTGAGGGTATTTTCTCTGAGTTCAGGATCAAGACCAAGGTACCCACTGTCACCAGCTTGTTCAGTACAGAACCATAAATTTCAAACAGAACTTCTAAGAGAAACAAACCGAAAGCCATAAAAATAAATAAGGGAGGAAGTTAAACTAACACTTTCTGCAAATGATTTTTGTGTGATTCTGTGCACAAAAAACTAAGGAGTCTTCCAAAAGAGTATTAGCAAGTATTAGTTCAAAGGAGTGGCAGGATGCCGAGCCTTCCTATGAGAATTAGTAGCTTTCCACATATAAGCAATTCAACGAAATAAAAAAGCATAAGAGCCACATATAAAATTTCTAGGAATGAACTTAACTATGGAAGTAAAAGGGCTTTACCGTGAAAGTCATGAAACAATAATTGAAGAAGTGGACAAGAAAAACAAAAAGAAAAGCTCTCCATATTCATCGATTTGAAGACTACTGTTATAATGTCCTCATTACACAAATCATTCTATAGATTCAAATCAATGTATAGACTCAAATGCAATCTCCATCAAAATTACCATGGTCCTTTTCACAGAACGGAAAAACAACCCTAATATTTATATGGAAGCAAAAGGAGCTCAGAGAGCCAAAGCAACCTTGAACAGAAAGAAGAAAGCCCGAGGCTTCACACACCAGACTGCATGACACACTGGCGACCCATAGCAACACAACACACTCAAAGGCTAACGGAATTGAGATTCCGAAACAGACCTGTGCATCTGCTGCCAACTGGTTCTCCCAAAGACATTAAAATCGCACACCGGGGAAAAGAATGCCTTCGAAATGGTGCTAGGAAACTCAAATGTTCACATGTAAAAGATTGAAATCCGACCCCTATCTCCTACCGCTTAAGAGAAATCAACTCTGAATGCATGGGAACACCCCCGCGGTAGAGCTCGAAGTCATTTCCTTTCTCACTGTTGGTAATTGCACTGTGCTCTTCAGTGTCTATGTCATACTCGTGCAATTCACAAAATCCCAGCAAACACATGAGAGTCCTTCTGCTTTACAGATGTGAGCTGTTCAAGAACGAAGACCGAGATGCCAAGAGGGATTTTCTGATATGAAAAAGCAGCAAGAACCCACGAAGGGCTCTGCCAAGGTCATGGAGGTGTCTGCTGCTTCCAGTACCTTCCATTCCTTTGTCGTCCCTGCTGTTCCTTAGGACTGTCTCTGTTTTATTATATGGGAGTTCCAAATGTGTTTTAGCAATCACTGCTACACGAAGGTGCGATCTTTGATTATGAACTTGGTCTCAGCTTGGCCCCTGATTATGTTGGTAATCATGACATAAACTTGATTAACAGTAAAAGAATAAATGTGTGCACAGCTTACAAAAATTGTCAGAATTAACTTAAATTCTATTAGGTTGGTGCTTGTCTCTGTGGGATCCTGAGCAAATTATTAAAGCTTGCTGGTTTTCTTTATTTTACAAATTAAGCTTATTGCAGAGTTGTATGCATTTATATTTATGTATTATAACTATGCATTTATTTATATTTATGTATTATAACTATGTTTTAAAGTATAACAGCATATATATTACATAAAGTATAACATTTTATGAATATGGACAAAAGAATTGTGTATATTATACTCGTATGTGAAATGACCTATATGATCCTCAAATCTAGTTTTCTAAAATATTTATCACAGTTTGTATCCTATAGTAAATGCTTAATAAATTAAATATTATATAACATGTACATATACCATCTGGGAAACAGACCTTCAGTATTGTTGTAAACAAGTACAATTCTTGGAATAAGCATTAAAACTCTTTGACTAGTAATTTTTAATGTTTAATAATAGTTGATAATTAGAAATAATGTGAATTCAACTAAATAAAAAGTGAATAAAATCTCAAAATATATTATAATCTTGGTATTCAAATATAAATTGGGTCAATTAATTTTGGAGCCCATTTATGCTGTGATGTTGAATTACTACAATATCTTAGACACTAACTAACAGACAGGATTTCACATATGGTTTTCAGTGCAATACAAATAAATAAAAATCTTCACATACACTGTGCTTAGAATACACAGAGAGCAGCATGAGAGACTTTTTAGATACTCATGGAAAAACACTTCAGCCCTGCGGTTTTAAAACTGAAGCCATGTGCACAAAGGTTTTCAAGTGGCATCAATTACCAGAAGAACCAGTAAAGCTCAACCACACTGAAATTTCCATCATGGAAACAAAACTAAGTGTTAAACACAATTTACCCTGTCACTGGTGATTTCTCACTATGCATTTCTAACCCTTGTGTGAATTATAACCATAATTTCCAGCTGAAATCTTCAGAAAGATTACTAATATAACAGTCTGTTCAATAGTCCATCAATTTTCCACTAAGTTAATAATAAATAAAGGAAAACAGCACTGCAGTTCATCCCCATTACAACAGTATCTCCTTATTTTCTCAGTATATTTAGCAATTTAATCATTTCATATGAGTCATCGACATTCTAACACTGTTTTCAAGTCCTTGAACTACTTTTTAACTGCTAATAATATGAATAACCTCCACCAAGGCTAACACTGCAATATAAGAACAAGCATTATGGAATGTTTAAGGAATTCGAACTGCAGCACGATATATAGTATGACAAGAGAAAAGTAGCATCAAAAGTTTTCGCGGTGATTAGAGACATGAGCTATGTGTGAGTGATATGCTCATGTAAAGATGTCAACTACTGGCAAAAAGTTGCCTCAATACAGAAGTAAGTGATTCAGAAATAAGCCAGTGAATTTTTATTTCATTTTTTGTAACTGCTTTTTATCACAATCATTTGATGAAATACCAATAGTAACATTAAATTTTAATCTATAACGTATTTCCTTTGAGAGGAATGAATACACTTGAAGTACCTTTTAGTTACATAGATGTACTTGTGCACACGATGTGTTTAAAAGGGAAACAAGGAAGATGTTTGTATTTTAATTTATCTTATCCATTTTATTTGTTTGTTTGTTTTTGAGACAGGGTTTCTCTATGTAGCCCTAGCTGTTTTGGAACTCACGCTGTAGAGCAGGCTGGCCTCAAAATTAGCTTCACCTGCCTCTGCTCCCAGAGTGCTGGGATTAAAGTTGTGTGCCACTGTCCGACAGAAAGGTATTTTTAAATTGATGGAACTATATTTTTGAATTCTTCAGAACTCTTCTTTTCCTAGTATGTTGATGAGTAAGCTACTATCAAGTATTTATATAGCTCTGAAAGGTCACAGACATTCAACGTTTTAGAATTATCAACCACACCAGAATTGTTGTTAGGTCAGTTAAAAGAGACTTCGATGAGAACAGATTATTGTGGAACAGAATCCTGAAAGCACATAGCATCCAGGTCAGGTTTTAAATGAGGACACCTAATCCAGAGGTGATACAGATGTGCAGGTGTGGAAAACTAGCGTGCTGCCTTGCTAACAAACACAAGTCAGAATCGGCATTGTTTCTGTGCTTTGCTAGTGTATGCAAAGTTTAGGAAGTAATGAAACATTTGATGCTACAACTGGCTTTGGCCCTCAGTAACCTTGTATTTCTTAGGGGAAAAACTAGTTTATTCAGCTTATGTGGATGTTTCTGTGTTTGCTACTCCAAGCACTCTTGAGATTTCTATTGTAATGCTAACCCCATACCAAACGCTTGAGTACCTGCAGGAGTGACGCTCCTGCGCCTACAACGTCCACATGTTACAGAGCCAACACCAAAGCAGCTGTGAAAACAGTGTCTTGCGATAACTCTTAAATACTCACTGCTTTAAAATCTTTAACACAGAGTTGGTGGTGCTGAATATATTATTTCAAGTCAGATGTGGTGTTTTTGCCAAAGGTCTATCTTAACATTATTTCATTAAAGGCTTTGCTTTCTTATGCCATATGGGGCTGGCAGGTATTTTCACTCCTTGATTTCCACTCTTTGCCATTAGTCTATGTTTTAATTGGAACTACAGTCTACACACAGAAGGATCTGAAAGTTCTGAGTGGCTAGACGTGAACTGACAGACAACAGGAACCAGAATTTGAAAAGGTCGATAAGGTTTTCTGTGCTTTCCCAGGTCATGTATAATGTTAACAGCATTGAGGTTTTAGAGTGAACTCTGCATCTCCTGTATGGCCCCATGGAGAAGTTACACTGTTCATAATCCTCAAAGCAGCTTGATAACCTTTATTCGGAAAGTCCCAGGAACGTGACTATTATACTTAACAAATCTTCAGTGAACTGATTTGAGCTTAAGACTAAAAAGTGAAAATATTGAAATCAAAGTCTATAGAGTGTGAAGAACTTCTGATGTTTGCAAAGAGGAACCAAATGTGGTGCCCATGAATCCATGTATCCAGCTTAACGAAGACATCAGCGACTGAGTGCCCCTTCCTTGTCCCCATCTATCTATATACTACTTTGTGCTGGGCATCCTTCTGGATATCTGGGCTATGCCAATACTGTGGTCTCACTGGGTATCACTTAAATGGTTTGTTTGGGGACAGGGTTTCCCTATACAGTCCACGTTGGCTTTGGCTTTACTATGTCACTTTTAGCTCAGTCTGTTCTTAAACACATTGTAAGGCTCCTGCTTCAGTTCTAAGAGCTGGGGTTACAGTGCTGTGGCTCTGTTCCTTGCTCTTGCTTGTATTTATTGTTCAGTGAGATGACATTTGTGGTGGTTGAGTAAGTTGTGAGGGTGGAACTTTCAGGAAAGGGATTAGTATCGATATAAAAAGGTCCAGCACTTCACTGTGCCTGAGTAGGAAGATGGGTACCTATGGAGAACGAAGCCAATTCTCACCAGATACCAAATATGTGCTACTTTTCTTGGCCTTCCCAGCCTTCAGGATGTAAGAAATGAATATTTGTTGACTAGCATCTAGCCTGTGGGGTCACTCTAGCAACCTGAGGTGACACTCTTTGCTTGAAAGTGTTAAGACACAAGCAGAGGATGCAGACAAGTGAGTCAAGCAAATAAATGCATGATGAAATCTGGGGGAGTGACAGGTATTAGGAAGACTCTCGGTCTACATATGAGACTCCGTCTCGAAAAACCAAAACCAACCAACCAACCACAAACAAACAAACTACAAAAAACAATTAATAGTAATGCTGGTTTGGTACTAGTATTACTTCTAGAAAGACTTCTGTCTTGATGCGAAATGAAAAAACACAGCATGGGCAGACGCACAAAGAGATTTTCTGTATTTCTCAAATCTGATGAGACAAAACGGAAGGTAAAAGAAAGAATATTTCCTAAAACAAAGGCTGGGGACTTACTGTTCACACAAAATATTAAGCCTCATTTTTCTTTCCCTGAGGCAGTTTTCTGTGTGTTGCTTTCATATGGATGCTTTATAAGCCAAATACAAAGGACGTT
>CABHPH010173375.1:0-20858 GCA_902168325.1 Peromyscus nudipes
TTTTTTTTAAGATCTTGTGTGAAGGATTATTTACAAGAGCCCAACAACTTTGAGCCCATACACTACATGAGCTTGGTGTCAAGAAAGAGAGATTAATAACACAATATGGGAGGGAAGATATACATGTGTTATGTGACTTTTTCTGAATAGATGTGAAAGAAAAAGTCTATTCACCTCAGGTGTGGCACCAATAACAGACCAAAGTAAGACCCATTCTGTCTTGGTGAACCAGTGTGTTCAGTTGGGGTTACTTACAGCAATATAGGTGAAGGTTTGCTTACAGGAACATCGGCAACATTCAGCTACATTACTGATGAAGAGTCTTCCCCCAGGAATTGTTAACCACTTACATAACCACAGCAAGTAGAGAGATATCAGAATGGAGGTTTTTAAAAGGCAACTTAGTTAAGATAACTGTTTTTAGAAAGTATTGCAATCCCATCTAGCTAGTGTCCTTACAAGAAATAAAAAAAAGTCTACACACAGATTGATTGTATGTGGGGAAAGACCCTACAAGGACACTATGAAGATCATATCTAAAGCCACAAGGGATGCCTCGAAGCCACCAGCCCTGTCAACATCCTGTGTTTGGTCTTACAGACTTGAGCAGTGTTAGAAGATATATCTTTCCTAAGCTACTGACATGTGCTATAGCATCCCTAAGGAACTACATACCAAGCAAGTAGATAGTCATGTCTGAGAGCCACCCCCAAATTAACATTTACAATATCCTGTACTCTCTTGGAGATTTGAAGTCATTCCCTCTGGCATTACCATGTTTTCATGTAGAAGACTACAAATTCTTATAAATCTGATCAAATATCTCTGGTCTGTGCAAGGCTTTATGTGTGCTTATCTGTCATATAATGGCAAAACCATGATTGGGCCAAAGGGTAGTATACTCTTAAATAAAGAATTGAATTATTTAATACTTAAATAAATGAATGTGGTGACTCACATTTGTGATCTAAACACTTGGGAGGCTAAAGGAGAAGAACAAACATGAGTTCAACGTCAGCATGGGCTATGTAGTGATATCCTGGTCAGCCTGAGCTACTGTGTGAGATACTGTCCCCAAAAAATAAATCCAATAAGTATTAGAATGAAATGCAGTTTTAAGAAAAGAGATGGCTTGAATTTGAGGAAACTTAGGAAGATGGGGTAAGGGTGGGGCACGATCAATGTCAGTGTCTTAAAGGAAAGAACAATTAGGAGAGATAAAACATCACACTAGAAACAACATGATAGGGACTTGTAGGGAGAGGGAGAGGGAGCCATCCCTTCAAAATCCAGGAGGAACTGAGTTAGGAAAGATAGTCACCATGTATAGCAAGGCATGGCCTGAAGAAGCTTTTGGTTCCTACCCAAACCTGCAGAACAAAGAGGGTTTCTGATTTTTAAAACTTTGCAGATGGATTAGGCAAATTTCATACCACATGGCCTAGCCTGGCTTAGCCTGTGTGACTCCTGGCACAGAGGCAAGTAGTTGATGAGACCATAACTTGACGTGTAGCTCCAGTGTCATGGTGGTGGTGTGACTACATGGCCATGTAGCACAGCTACTTACCAACTTGACGGGGAACATGACCTGATTTCCGAGCGAGGAAAGGGGGCAGCTAGAGGGTTTGAAATTGCTTTAGAGAGGTAAGATTTTTCTTGTTGAACTACTATAAATCACCCCAGGAATAAGAAATAGGCAATTATGATGAGTTTAATTTATTTGGGGGGAGGGTGTTGATTGAAATGAGAATGCCAATTTACAGTGCCTCTTGACTGAAGCGTGTGCTATCTTCTGTTTACACTTTCTAACTGATATTGCTGCCCACTTTTTCATCAGTAGAATCTACTTTTTCCCTAACAATAATAATGGATATGTGTTTTCCTGCACAATTCCTTATGCCATGATCTACAGCTTTCAACAACAAAATTGGGGCTGCATTTGAAAACAAAACAAACAAAAACTTCAGCCTTTCATGGTACCTTGGCACTAACATTGACATTGCTATCCTGTTTTGGCTGGTAACGTGTAACTGGAAATCTACCGATTACAGTTTCCCAGAAATCTACTGTTTCCTTTACTTGTTTAAAATGACAGACTCAAGAGAAATGCATCTGTTACTGCCTGTCCCTTTACCTTACTCCACCAGAGTAATGATGATGTGCTTGGAGGCAAAGCTTGCTGCCAGGACAATAAACAGAAATGTTAGTGAGAAAACTAGAAACATCCTTATGGACTATTTCCCATTTTTTTTTTCTTGAAGCTTTGTGTATTATCAAAGCGTAGTAATATGCAGGTATGCTGTGTTGGATCTCTAGGCATGAAATTGCTTCAAATAAGTCATAGATTGTCTTTTCAGGTTTCTCAATGATGAAGATCCGGAATATAAAATACGTCATTATGCATTATTCGCCAAAGTCAAGCCAAGTATACCAAATGCTTGAAAACACTGAGACAAAGAAAACCACTGGGCTTATTATGTTTAACTGGCTTGCAAATACTTAATACTTTTGTCAGCCATCATCCTGCCCCACCCTTTTCCTCCAGGCTTCCTCTGTTGCTCATGATCTCATGCTTCCAGAAAAAGAGAACAAATCACAGTGAATGGATTCGACAATGTGTGCATTTGGCATTAGAATATTACATGTGAATTGAATAGGAAAAACTGGGCAAAACATCTGAACTCTATTTTTGATACACTTGGTTTATTTGGGGCAAGGCTTCTTCTTAAGGTTCACTTTGAGGCATTTTGGGTCTCACATTTAGAAACATGAATATTTTCCTAGTAAAATTAAGGAAAGGATTTGAACTGTGGTTGTGGAGTGATCAAAGTTATTTCCAGAAACACACACACACACACACACACACACACACACACACACATACCGTTAGCACAGCTTATTGGATTCAGAAATACACATGTATTTTATTTCTCAATCATTTGAGTTAGAATTTTCTGTTGATGCAAATGCACACACATAGACATTCTTCCTGACCACATTCTAAGGGCATCCAGTCCTTATGCTTTCGTCAAAGCAAGCCTATTTCTAAGTTCTATGTTTGCATACAGCTGTTTGGAAGAGGTTTGTCAATGGAGAAAAGATATTGTTATCTGTATATGCTTACGTTTATATGAATGATTTAGAAGCTTTCACAATTTTGAATTGGTGAAAGGAAGCCGAAGTTATAGTTTTCCTAATGATGCATGCTTTTCCATAGCATTTTGCTAAATGTTGTATTCATGTGGGCAAATTTGAATAGTTTCGTGAGTGTGATGTTTTCCAATATAAAGAAACCTTTTCATGAATCAAAATTACAGGAAAGGCTGGGGACACAGAGTCATTCTTTTCTCCTTGGTTTGTTTGTTTTGCTTAGTTCATCCCAAACTGGAAACAAATAGCCTATCTGAACTGAAACAAAAAGGTTGACATTTCTTGGAGCAGATGTTGTTTCTAAATACAAGGCTTACACAATTCCCTTTATTGACATGCTTATAAAACCAAGACCATGTTATAAAAGGCAAACCATGCAAGCATCACATTAAAACACACATAATACTTGGATGAGAATGCCAACTTGTGATGCCTCTTCACCTGAAGCAAGTTCTCTGTTTGTATTTTTTTAGTAACTATTACTCTCCACTTCACATAAATGTACAAGGTTCAACCTTCTGGGGCCACCTATTCCCAAAGGTGAAACACTGGAGAATTGTTTGCTAAGATCTGCATAATTCTTCCTATTTTCCTTTTTCCATTGATTTCTTATCATCTCTCCTTTCCTTACTACCATCATGTACAAAATATCTTTGTCTATCTTCCCTAGAACCATGTACCTTGGGCTCAGGCCCGCCACCTCCTGGTCTTCACCTGAACTTCTTGTTTTGTGTTTTTAATGACTCATGCTTTCAATGCTGTTTTCCTAATCTGGAAGCCGGAGTGGATAATGATTCCTTATAAAGATTCCGACAAGATGCTTATGAAACACTTCACACAAGTAGCTCCAAGATGATTATCAAGGATGTTCCCCCAAAACCACATTACGGATTTTAAACTGTTTTGTTTTCCATCAAAACTCCAATATCTATGTAACTTTCTATTTTAAATGAAGAAAGGATTATGAAACATGAGTTACTTCAATAAGAACGTGGAGCCAGATTAATGAATAATTAAGTTTGATGAGACAGATATAGTTGCTAATCATTTAAAAAGTCACCCATGTAATCTGAAGAATTTCCATTTCTGTTTCTTATGACACACAGCAACATTGACTTTAAGATCAGCCTGACTGGCTTATGTCCTACTGAGGCCTTTTTCTTGCTTCCACCAGCAGCAGGATTTGGGATGAAAGGACTTGGAGTTGTGTTGCTGGAGAGGTCCCACCAAGCCCCGCAGTTCCACAACCCATTCATAAAATAAACACACAGACGCTTACATAATTTAAACTGCTTGGCCATTAGCTCAGGCCTATCATTGTCTAGCTCTTACTCTTATATTTAGCCCATTTCTATTAATCTCTACTTTGCCACGTGGCTCGTGGCTTACCGGTACTTTACATCTTCCTTGTCCTGGCCACTGCTCCAGGCAGTCTCTCCCCCTCCACCTTCCTGTTCCCTCAATTCTCCTCTCTGTTAGTCCCGCCTATACTTCCTGTCTGGCTACTGGCCAATCAGTGCTTTATTAACATATTTGTCGTACAGGACATCCCACAGCAGAGTTGCAAAGTACCAAGGTCAAATGATGGGTCTCCTGTCCATCCCCACTTCCCAGGGCCCTTCCCCTTCTGCTGCACAGAGAAGTGAGGTGAGAGGGAAATGTCAGGAGAACAGCTCACTGACTGGGACCGCTCTTCCTCTCAGTATTAACCCTCTTCCCAGTGATGAGCTCTGAAGGAAAGGTGGTAAGCACTGATTTTTCTCATCCTCAGGTATTAGCATTAAATTAATTCATTTTGAACTTAGTTTACAAAATAGTGGATTTCCATATGGAGTTTTCATACATATTTCACTTCATACACATTTCCACTCTCCTCTCATCCTCAAGAAGTCCTCCCTTGCTTTAATTTCCTTTTGTGAGTGATCTGCTAAGTTTAATTAGAGTATTTTACTCATGTGTGGGTGCTATAACAGGGACCCAGACCTCAGTAGGCCCCCACATCTTAGCACAAATGACTCCATAATAGAAGTAACATTCAGGCTGTAATACTCAGCAGGTAAACAGCACCACCTGCCAAAAATAAGACAAAAGGCCTAATCCATCAAAGTCTATATAATTCTGAGAATCTAGTTTGGAACAACACAGTCTTACTTGGACCAGGATGCTTTCTTCTTTCATTCTCTTTCTGATTCTTGTTTTAGTTGACACATTTCCTTCTCTGTGACCATACTTTTTAATACACCTTGATCTCTGTATTATTTATTTCTGCCTGCCAATATCTCCTGTAGTTTTTTTTAACTATTTGTCCAGTTGTTTCTAATAGCAAACCACAAAATGAATATAAGCCTCTGTCTGAATGTGTACCTGCTTCTGCTAAGTGATTGATTCCAAGCTCATTGTCTTTCCCCTAGCAGCCTTTGACCTATGGACAAACATTCCCTTTCTTTCACAAGCACTTACTGGTTCATTTTTGTCTGTATTTGGTGAATGCCTGAATAATTAGCAACACCATCATTCAAAATCTAATTTTTGGCTTCTTATCTGCATTAACAAGAGAAAAATTCTGAACAAAGCATGCAGCTCATAAAGGATAGATGGTTAATCTTGACTGACAATTGGACAGCATATAGACTCACCTAGAAATTAAACATCCAAGTGTGTCTATGAGGATGTGTCCAGAGGAATTTAAGAGAGGAGAAAGAACTACACTATGTGCAAGCAGCACTACCCCAAGGGCTAGATGCCTCAGTTGGATAAAGAGGAAAAACAAGTACATAATCAGCATTTATTTCTCTAAGTACCGTCTGTGGATACATTGTGACCAGCTGCCTCACGTTCCCGCCCCTGTTCTGTCTCTGCTGTGAAGGACTGTAGCTCTCAACCCATGAGCCTAAATAAGTCCATTCCCCTTTAAGTTACTCTTGTCAGACATTTTGTTGCAGTGATGAGAAAATTAATTATCACAGAAAATACATTGTGACTGTGTGTCATGGGCCTTTGGAGGTGGCTTGTGGGAGGTCTATAAAAGTGCTTGGAAATATGGGTTAGAGAAACTATAGAGTTAGAGTGTTATAAGCAGATCTTACTGAACCAGTCTGGTAGGAGTTTGGAAGAGCAGACTATCTAGAGCAGTGGTTCTCAATCTTGTGTGTCACAACCCCTTGGGGTGAATGACTTTTTCACAGGGGTCGCATATCAGATATCTTGCATGTCAGATAATTATATTATGATTCATAACAGTGACAAAATTACAGTTATGAAGTACCAACAAAATAATTTTATGATTGGGGGTCACCACAACAGAAGAAACTATATTAAAGGGTCACAGCATTAGGAAGGTTGAGGACCACTGGTCTAGAGAAATTCAGACAGCAGAGATCTGAGTTGTGAGGTTTCAGAGGAGATCAAGGACTCCATTTGTTAACAGGCTAGAGGCCATTTGGGTTACATTTGACAAAGAATCTGTTCACATTCTTCTCATGGCCTGGGAACCTGAGTGAGACTGAATGAAAAGTAATAGACTAGTCAGTTTGGGGAGGAGATTTCCAGACAGGGAAGCACTCAGGTTCTGACACTGTCACTGTGCAATGCCATTAGAAGTGAAATGCAAGAGAGCAGAATATAAAAAACATGCAGCTTTGTGAAAATAAAAAGAGTGTTAGTAGACACACCAGGGATGTGCAGAGGAAGCAAGTGTTACTATTACAAAGATTAACACAATGAGACAATATAGAAGGTATCTTAAAGACAACTCTACCGGTGCAAGATTCCAACCTGTAAAAATACAAATGCATTCTAAAGGAGATCTACTGAGCTGAAGATTCCCCCTGAAGGAGTTCTTTGCTGGAAATGACTACCAAGAGAACTGCTGTCAGGTTTAGTGGCCAGAAATTGTAGAAGTCATAACCACTATGGTAAAAGGTGGCCAGATTCTAAGTGGAGATGGCAGGATAACTTGTCAGCCTTGTCCACATGACTCTGGTTTATCAGGCACGGGAAATGCAAAAGTTGGAAGGGAATGGAGGCTTGCAAATGGAGGCTTGCACCAAGGTCTCAAAGCAGTGGAGGATAGGCAATGTGTGAAGTCTCTGCAAGGAAGCCTTGAAAAAGGAGTTATATGAAGCCATGAAGGGGAAATGTGAGGCCGGGATGTTGACAATGCCAAGAACATGAGGCATCTTGGAGAACTGCAGGCATGGAGTGAAGCTAGCCCAAGAGAGAGGTGATGCAGGTCCTGACAGCTGGCCTGGAGCAAGCCCGTTGAAGCCAGGCTATGGTACCAAAAGCCCAGAGACTAGGCCTGGGGAAGAGGACTTTGTGGTTTGCTCTTTCAGCTTTAGTCCAGATTTTCCTTGCTGTACCCTCATTCCTCCTGCATGAAAGAAAATTGTTTACTCTGTATATTAGAAGTTTAAAACTTATATTTTGATTTTCAGCGACTCAAGTTAAGAAATGGCTTTATATATCAGAAAAAAAACTTTGACATCACCTTTGAAAAGTTGGAAGTGTTAAATTTGAGAAACTCATACTTATGAACTAAAAGTAATTTTGTCTTATGAGTTACCCATTGTTTGGAGCCACTGACATCTTTGAGGAAATCTTAAGAAAATCAGGATAATTGTTAGGTCTTGGCTGGAGTATTCTGTGAGGCTGGATCATCTCAGTCAGCAACCTTGAAGCTGTTTGGGATGTTGGATCACCTGGGCCATCCATTTTTATTGGCGTCTGGTCCTCTTGCTCTGAAAATACATAAACTTTTAAAGGTAACATACATATTTGTATTAACACAAGTATAGACTGGGCACTGTATATAAGTCAGCCAAAGATGATTTTTGTTATGTGTTTTTGCAGGTTGAATATACATCATGTGTCTTGTAGTTTTTTTTTTTTTAATGTTTGTTTCTTTATGTTTGTAGCCAGGATTTTCAGAGGGGTCTTCCTTGATCAAACCTGATTTTCCTTAACTCAGAATGAATCCATAGCCTCTCGTTTCTTGTAGAAATAAAAGCATAACCTTTCCCCCAAAGCAATACACCTTTTGACTTAAATTTTCAAGTCAAGACATTTTTTAAATATATAGATTGGTTTAATCAAGTAGCTTTAATCCAGTGTCTCTTAGCAGCCAAAAAATTTAAAAACAATATAATAACATACAGGATCCAGACTCTCTGTGTATTTTCCATCTTTACATGTCTTATTATATTTTTATATTATTTTATCCCTTTTTAGAGTAATTTATTATTTTATTCTTCAATTATTTTTATATATTCTTTCTCTCCTCTCTCCCAAGCCTGTGTATATTTTTTAACACACTATAACCCACTCAGAGGTTCTTTGTTCCATCTGAATCTGTCTTTAGTGTGTATCTGTATTGTTTTTGATCCATGAGAAAAACCTTAAACTGTTATATCAAATGCCAGCATTGCTCAGCTTAGCACATGGTGGTTTGGGGGCAGCTTCCAGGAGACATCCTTGTGTACTACAGCCAGCATGAGAGACATGAAACTAGAAAGCCACATTTGGCCCATTTCTGTGTGTCTTATGTGGATCTAGCTAGATGTTAGACACCATTTGTAGGTGGAGTTTTTCTGTCTCAACTGCCAATCAGTTCTGTCCCACCAGTGGATAATATAAAAGAAATATAATAAGCCATGTAACGATAGAAAATACACAGAGAATCTGGATTCTATATGTTATTGTGTTGTCTTTACATTTTTTGGATGCTAAGAGACACTGAATCCAAATTGTTAGATTAAAACAACCTATACACTACTGAGTTTGTATTTGTCTGACCGCTGGCTGGCTGTCCAAATCACTATAATTTTGATGGTTCAACATTAAAACTTGACATCCTAGCAACTTGGCACCTTGCTTTTATACTAATTCTACTGCTTATTCACACTTAAAAGTATTCATGTTAACTGGTTAGAAGAGGAAGAGACTTCTGTTCTGTCATGGTCTAGCCTGTAGCTGGTACAACCATATGATTAATTTATTAAAAGCACCCCCTCTCTCCAATCCTGATACTTTCCCTCCTGCTTGTGTTCCTGCACTCTATATGAGATCCAGTG
The DNA here is from genome assembly GCA_902168325.1 of Peromyscus nudipes. Lineage (NCBI taxonomy): Eukaryota > Metazoa > Chordata > Mammalia > Rodentia > Cricetidae > Peromyscus > Peromyscus nudipes. The sequence continues at coordinate 9,222 of CABHPH010173375.1, forward strand.
GTGCTAATAATGCAGGCCCACAGCCTGCAGCTGGCTCCCAGAATTCAAGGATCTGAATACTGCCTGGCAGACTGATAACTTTGGCCTTCTACTACTGTGACTCTACACAACTACTTGAGAAAATGTTCTGAACCCTGGACTGAAAGCTTTGCAATAGAGCAATGATTGGAATTTACATGAATGTGTTCTTGAGTTTTCAACTGCCTCTCAGGCTTTTATCTATCACTAGCAAGCATGCTGTTGTAGCAACTTCCCAGAGAGGAGTGATTGGTGGGTTGTGCTGTAGGAGGCATGTAAGGAAGTCTATGACCTCATGGCATGTTGGATTGATTTATTCAGCAAGTTTCTGGTGAGGAAAGCTGAGGAAGCAACCATTGGCTGTTGCTATGTCCAGAGGTGGTTGTGTTGCATGTCATAAAGCTTGATTTTTGTCCAAATAGTCATCAAACCTATAGATTCATTCATTCATTCAATTTTAGTTGAATAAACACAACATGAGACAGCTCAAAATATCCTATTAATACACAGTCTCTTTTCATAAATTTTAACTTTCATTATAATTTTATACTTCATCATGATTTCTTGTGTTTTAAATTAAATATTCAGATGTTAGTAACTAATAAAAATGGATAAATGGATACATATCTCATAAAATTATCCATAGTATAATCATGGTGGTATATAAATAATTTCTCTGTTTTTTTGGCATTTTCTTGAAAATGTACATAATAAAGCATTAAAGAAAACAATGACAGATCTAAATACTATGCACAGTAGGTAAAGTTCTATGAAATGAGAAACTGAAATTTTTAGAGAGAAAATTATTGACGGGCTGGGGATTAGTTCAGTTGGTGAAAGTACTTGTTCTGTAAGAATCAGGACCTGAGTTCAAATCCCCAGCACTCACATAAAAGTCCAGGTATGAGCAGTAAGGGAGTGAGATAGAGGGAGACAGGTAGGTCCCAGAAGCTCTCTGGCCAGCCAGTCTAGCCAACATCACTGAAAGGATGACTCTGCCTCAAGGCAATAATGCAGACAGCAAAAAAACATACCCAGCATCTCCTTCTGACTTCTGCCTGTGTGCACATGGGTACATGCAAACCCAGGCATACAGCACTCGTGACTCACACAAACACACAAATAAAACTGTAAAAGAAAGTTCATGGAGTATACTCATCTACAGTAACTATGAAATGAGAAAACAGTGTTTAACACAGAAGGAAATTAAACAATGATACTCTTAGAAAAGGGGCCTCATCTGGAATAGTGTTTAAATGACATCTGAGTCACAGGCTAGAGCTTTTGCAGCCCAGTTTCAACCAGTTACTTGATTCAGTCTGAGGTGTAACTCTCCACACAGAAGCTCAACCACCAAGAGGTCACTCACAGGAAAGACTGCACACTGAGCCTAGTAGTCAGCTTCTTGGCTCCAGCAAGGGGTCTCAGAAGTGATCCAGCTGGCTTATCAAATAAATCCAAAAAGTAACCGCTATTTTGCTATTGTTCATGTTTAATCTTAACCTATAAACATTGGCATTTGAAAAGCTTTTTTTTTCAGAAATGAATTTATAGATTATCTTGAAAAACAAAGCAAATCAATACAAGTGAACAAAACCTTATTGTAAATGAATTGAGAGCTGTTGGTAGGTCTGGAAATCTCCATGCTTCTCTTTACCTTCTTCTACTGTGTCTTTGTGGTAGTTTGAAAGAAAATGGCCCCCAAAGTGAGTGGCATTATTAGGTGTGGCCTTGTTGGAGTAGATGTGGTCTTATTGGAGGAAGTGTGTCACTGTGGGCATGGGCTTTGAGGTTTCTTTTTCTCAGGCTTACCTTGGTGTAATTGTCAGTCAGCTTCCTGTTGCCAGCAAGATGTCAGACCTTGGCTATTTCTCCAGCACCAAGCCTGCCTGTACACTCCTCTTCATGATCATAATGGACTGAACCTATTGCATTATAAGCAAGCCCCCTCAATTAAAAGTTTTCTTTGTAAGAGTTGCTGTTATGGTGTCTCCTCACAGCAATAGTCAACCCTAACTAACAATCTTACAGGGAAACTATTTATGCAGCAGCACCGTTAACATTGTTGTTAACAGTAGAAGGCTACAGAGTTGCCAGATGAGAAGGTCTGGGCATTATTTAAATTACCAAGACATGGAGGAACATAGAACCCTGAGTATTCTTAAAGTACACCTATTATTTCTTCCCTTATTGAATGAGTTGCCTCCCAAGGAAACAGTCCAATTAAATGTGCAGGTCCTCTGGATGTTATCATGTAAGTCTGAGAGTCAGGCCTGAGAAACAAATGCAGGGTCATTACTAATGAGTGCTGCCTCCTATATGTCAGTGCTACTGACACTACAACACTGAGCTATCACAGAGCTGGTGACAGTTTGGATGCTAAAACTCGAGAGACAAAACCCCACTGACATGCTGATGCTTGCCAGTTGAAATGTAGTCTGAATCTGCCAATTAAAAGAAAGTGCCAGAGGCAAACTGGGCTTACTACTGTCCTGGAAATGAAAATACACCATGGCATCCTGTTCAAGATAGAAGCTATTTTTAGTCTCAGAGAGGTATGGGAAAGCTACTTGAAATGTAGGTTAGTGATTAAGCATGAAGATGAAGCATTCTTTCCCAAGGAAGACATTTAAATCTTTAGGAGAAGTTGAAGGAAGTGGGGAGCTGAGGGGAGCTGCTCATAGGGTACTGCCTGCATGGAAATTGGCTTTCAATGGGCAAGCATAAAGGACTGGTACTGATCTGCTTTCAGTGCTCCCATGAGGGGAAGACAAAGTAGTCCTACGGGAGAAGATGTGTTAACAGCATCCTCATAATCAAGAGAGGGCATTAGACTGCTGTACAAGCAAGAACAAGGCTTCCCGTAACACACATCTGAGCAGTGATGATGGGACAAGCTTCGTTTAAACATTTCAGTAATAAAGGAACAATGGCCAGCATTCTGTGGTAGGTCCTGTTGGTTCTTGTCAGCTCAGTGTTGGTCTGATAAGGTCTGGGTTTGTTTGCTGAATACCTTCCTTTTCACTCAAAGCAAACTTTGCTTTGTAACTCTGCTAGAAAAAAATGCAGCCGGGCGGTGTTGGCGCATGCCTTTAATCCCAGCACTCGGGAGGCAGAGCCAGGCGGATCTCTGTGAGTTCGAGGCCAGCCTGGGCTACCAAGTGAGTTCCAGGAAAGGCACAAAGCTACACAGAGAAACCCTGTCTCGAAAAACCAAAAAGAAAAAAAAAAGCAAAGCAAAGGGGTTTCATGGAGAACAAGCAGAGTGGGGCTACATCCCAGGCCACTGGTGAGCTTCTAAAAGTCAGGGAGGGCTTGCAACAGTCCAGATTAATGGGACAAAGGTGTAGAGACTACTTGGTGCATAAAGAACTAATATTATGTGTGGTATTTAGAGTAATGATTCTGGCTTCCCAGAAAAGACTAACAGTATGCAGAAATGCATTTTTTAAGGTATAAGGGCAAATTAGCAAGAACTTTGAGCCATAGGCCATCCAGTTCCTAATTAATATAAGTCTCTGTGTGTTTACTTGTGTCTGAGCAGCTGCACAACTGGGTGGGACACAGGAAAACTACCATTACATTAGAGAAGATGTAGCTGTTAAGAAAGAGGTACACTTCAGTGGTTTAGAAATAGCCAGATGTGCAATTCTGTGGGGTTTGAAGTTACATTGTTCAAGGGATATAATTTATATCTTGGTTTAAAGGTTAATGTCTAAAAATCAAATAACAATGTGAGCTTCTCATTTTTCTCATGTAAATTCCCTTTGTAAGCTAGATTGTGACTGGTTTATGAGGCCTGCTGCTCAGGTTTATGGTGAGAAAGGAGTGCTGATGAGACTATAATCAAAGGTCACAGAGTTTAAGGGATATATTTTGCCTTAATTGTGGTTCATTAGACATCTTCGTAATTTTTCCAAAGATATTTCTTAGCAAAAGGAGAATGGTTTCATATATGAGGTATTTGTAATGGTTTGGTCAGCTGTATCAAAATTCTTAAATTTCAGTTAACAGATCTGGAGGAGTAGGGAGCTATTTCCCATTCTGTCTTAATTTTCTCTGTCTTTCTGTCCTGCCTTAGCAAGATCATAATGTGGTATGCAAAAAGCCCTGATTCACATAATGCAATATTCACCTAGACATGGAAAAACCAGATTCATCAGCCATTATTCAGCATAAAGAGAAAACTGAATTTGACAGAGACATTGGCACTCACAAAACTGTTGAAAAACTGGAAGACTGGACCTTAAACCACTGGATTAGCTCCACCAGTAGCATAGAACTGACTTCGCAATGAACCACAGTTATCTGACAGCACTTGATGGGTGGCATTTAGTAGCATATGGGGTCCAAAATCAAATAGACTGTGTGGGATGTCTTTCTGTGTGCTGTGAATATGTGTTGCTCTGATTGGTTGATAAATAGAGCTGCAGGAGCCTATGACAGGGCAGGATGGAGCCAGGCAGAAAAATCCAAGGGAGATAATGAAAGGAGAAAGGAGAGGCAGGAGAGACACCATGCTGCCATCCAGGGAGCAGCATGTAATGGCACACAAGTAAAGCCACAGAACACGTGGCAACAAAAAGATTAATAGAAATGGGCTGAGTTTAGCTATAAAAGCTAGCTAGCAAGAAAATTGAGCCATAGGTCATTGCTATGCAATTCGTAATTGATATAAGCCTCTGTGTGTTTACTTGGGTCTGAGTGGCTGCAGGACCAGGCAGGACACAGGAAAGCTTTCAGCTACAAGACTGAGTAGCTCCACTCTTTTCTCTGAATAGCAAATGGAACAGTAATTAAGAAGGCAAAGAATTTATTTAGTATAATCATATAGGTAACAGTGTGGTGATTTTTATTTTATTTATGCTTTAATAAATAAAGGTTGCCTGGAGATCAGAGGAAAAATCCAGCTATTACAAGTAAACAAAGAAGTCAGGAAGTGGTAGCACATGCACTTAATCCTATTACTTAGCAGACAATATCTCTGTGTGTTCAAGGCCACACTGGAAACAGAGACAGATGTGGTGGCTCATGCCTTAATTCTAACACTAGTTAACCATGGAGGTCTGGAGGACTGTACAGACAGACAGAAAGTGACACAGCTGTGTAGGAAGAGGAAGTGATGTAGCTGGACAGAGAGCAAATCAGATGGCAGAACAACAAGGCATATGTATATGTATGTGGGTAGAAAGGAAGTAACTCGTACTTGGAAGCTGCAGAGTTGGTGAGGTAAGGTTGGCTAGTGGCTTCCCTATTTCCCTGATGTCTCTAAGGCTTTCATCCTTATATTTGGCTCTGTGTTTTTTGTTTAATAAGACCATTTAGAAATTCATCTACAACATGGTAGGGCCAAAATTCTTGGGCTTCAAAGACCTAATAAGAATTTTGTGGTTACAAAGATGAATGCCAGGAAGGACTAGGTAAGCATGGAACATCATGAGGCATTGTGTGGCATTGTAAGCATTTGGATCATCATGTCCTGGACACATTATTCTGCTTCATTAGCATCAGCTCTGTGGTATCTGTGTGGAGTTTTGACTGCTGATATAAATGTTTGCTGATCCTATCATATAGCAGTACTACCAGCTCCTGATGATTCTGTACTATATAGTCTTCTATTCTGTTAAAGTTTTCTCCAAAGAACTTATTGACTGATGGAGGTGGAAATGTAGTCTAAAGGGAGAAAACTTGCTTAGTCACTATGAAGCCGTGGATTTAAACTCTTGAAAGAGAAAAATAATTACAAAAAAACAAAACTCTTGTGTGTGTGTGTGTGTGTGTGTGTGTGTGAGAGAGAGAGAGAGAGAGAGAGAGAGAGAGAGAGAGAGAGAGAGAGAGAGAGAGAGAAGCAGAAGGTACTTGTTTATATCCTGTTTGTTTCAATCACCGGAGTGTTGACTGTGTAAGAGAAGGCCATGTGTTGAATTAATCTCATTCCCAGTGTTCAAGATAATCCTCGGCACAAAAGGTTCAAGGGATGTTGTTGAATCATTTGACTAATAAAACAAGATCAAATGATGCTGTGTTGTCAGGGGTGAAACTCCCTTTAATCTCTTGAGTTATTTAGAAGCTATTCACTATTGAGGCACACCTGCTTTTCTTTAGCATTTGGCAGTGTGACCTGACTTCTACACAACAGTGCTAGTTCATTGATCTTGTTATGATCAAATATACAAGAAGAAATAATTGAAGGGACAAACATTTATTGGCCTCACTGTTGGAAGGGACAGTCCACCATGGTGGGAAGGCATGGAGGCATAGATGGCTCATTGGGTATTAGTGGGAGCCTTCTCATAGCTGGGCAGAGCAAGAATCAGAGGGAAATGATAGCATTTCCCATTTCCCACTCTTATTCATTTCAGGACCCCAGCACATACTAGGTGAGTCCTTTCTGTTCAAACATCTCTAGAAACTCTCAATGTCTGTCACCTCAGTGATTTATGATTTTTATTTCTTGCTTTATAAGGGCTCCAAAGAGAAATGGATGCACACAGACATTTATATATACCAGTCCAATGTAGACAATCCCCCATTGAAATTCTCCATACAAAGGATTCTACACTGATTCAAGTTGGCAGTGCACTGAAGCTGACCATCACACTTATGTGTGTTGAGTTTCCAGTATTTTATGGATTATTCCTATGCAACATCAGTGGAAAATTACATAGGTAAGCATATTCATTAAATGTTTAATTGTTCATGTACATGTGAATATTTTGAGTATCTGGGTACTGAGGGTTTGATTAACTTTGCTACTTTTTCAATAAGGAGGCAAGTGGCTGAGTCCCCAGGACAGGTTGAGCACTGTACCAGCTTCTTTCAGTCTAATTGGAGCCTGAAGCCAAAATCGTTATTACTCTCAGGTATCATTCACTTGTTCCATCACTCTATATTGGTAAACAGGAGCTGGTGGGGGCATAGGAACCAGAACTGTGGACTGACATTACAAATGGATAAGCTTGAAACTATTGTGAAGGAAGCCAAATTACTCATTCAGTAAGCACAGAATATTTCCAGGATAAGGCTGAATTTTGTTTCACAACTGTTAAGTTTAATGGAGTTGCAGGACTTCTCAGGGCTCTAAACACTCGTCCACTGAGCCTTCTAAGCCCCAGGCTCAGCACACTCTGGTCCTCCTGTGTGTGAGGAGGCCCATTTCCTCTGCCTGGTATTCCTGTCCACACCTGGTTTCAGACACCCCTCAGAATGTGTTCATTTTCCTTATCCTCCTTCCTCACAGTGAGTGCCTTGCAGCGTTCCCTACACCCTGGGGATACTGTGGTGCTCACCTCACTACCTCGTGAGTGTCTGTTGACACATATGTATCCCAACAAGATCATGCCTCAGTGGCAGGGACTTGTCTGTTACCTCATTCTAATGTCAGCCCCGTGCCTGGCAACACAACATGAATGCACAGTGACTGCTTGAGGAGTTAAATTGTAAATATGGGACGTTTTCTTTACTAACTTCATATCCATAAAAGGCTGAAATTCAATTTCTTAGTCAACTTCCAAAATTTGAAGACATCTTTGCATTCACATTTCTTTATCCCTTACATTTAATAAATCAGTATTGAAGGTTTCCAACGTTCCTTTTCAATGCCATTTCTTAGTCAAATAATAATGGCCACACCTTCACAACATTAGAACAATTCTATAGGTGATTTTTCCAAAATATCTTGAAATAGTTCTTAACAATTTTGTTTGACTGGTTATGATTTATTAATACTTCCAAGTCAGGATCATTCTTTTTAATAAAGTATCTTTTCTATGCTTTTTTTCTGGTTTTATTGTGCTTAAGTGTATACATATTACACTTTACTATAACTATTTTATAAGTAGAAAGGTGACATCCGGGCACTCACAATACTGCGCAAACACCAGCACTATTTCTTTGCAGAAATTTTTCATCATCTCCAATTAAACTCCTTACTCATTTGATAGTAACTCCCTATTTACTTCTTCTCTTGGCCCCAGTAACCTCCACTTAGCTTTGTGTGTGGATTTTTTTATTCTATGTCTAATACATACTTAAAACCATGACACATTTTCTGTCTTGTTTGTCTCATCTGGAAGAGTGCTCATACACATACCACATACCTTAGAGGGCCATTCCTTTTCAGGGGAGAGTAATATACCACTGCATATTTTTGTTTGTTCATGCAACAAGCTATTCATGAACACTAGCTGTGGTGAACAGAGCTACCATGCCCATCACTGCACTGGTTCCTGAATCTCGGCTTCCAGTGATTTTAGATATGTAAGTAGGAGTGGAACTCTTAGGTAATAATTGAAGTTTTTGAGAAACTGAAACAGTAGCTGCAACACTTTATTCCACTACCAATTAAGGAGGCTCCAGTTGCTCCCCCCATCTCCTCCCAGAGCTCCCTCTGCCTCTCCTTCCACAAGTTCCCATCAGTTGTAAACCTTGGGTATGTTTCATTCCTCAGGAGCTGCCCCTGTGTTGGGATTACAGCCACACGCCCCCCCACCCCCCTCCAGGTCTGGGCTGGAACTTGGGTATTTACATGACAAGCACGTTACTAATTGAGCCATCTCTCCAGTACCCAACTGTAATTCTTCCTTGCATTTCCCCAGTGGCTAATGGTATTGAATACATTTACTGATTATTTACACACAAAAAGAAATTCATTTAAAAATATATAAAATTTTATAGGTTTAAAATGTCTACTGCATGTAAATTATAAAGCTTAATAATAGAACAAACTCGAGAAAACCTAACAATAGCACTCACAAGACTATTCAAGATCTACTTGCTTCTTCCTGCTTCGTAGAGTGCATGTCAGCCCTCAACCCTGGGGAATACTTCTTACTTGAAATGTATGTTTATTATTTTCTCGAGAATGTCTCTTTTTTCCTAGCTTTATCACATATATGCACCTTCCAAAACAATAGAATACTTTGTCTTAATTGTTTGTGAACTTGGTCTCTACATATATTTCCCTGAGAACATTATGTTTCTGAGATTTGTGCACTTGTATGGCTCTAATTATAAATTATTCATTTCACTGATACATAGAATCTCATTACATGATTATTCCACAGTCTATACGCTTGCCAGTTAACATTTGAGTAGTTTCTACTTTTCTTACTGTGGCAACTATCAGGAACATTCTTGTGTGCCTTTCCAGGTGTGTATGTAAAAGCATCTCCAGGTCTGTAGCTAAGAGGGAACTGCTGAATTTATCTTTCAATGTTGCAAGTAACACGAAAATATTTTCAAAGCACTTGAGTAAGCTTACACATCCACAAATGCCCACAGGGCTCACACAGGATGTAACAGACAGAAGATATACAGACTCTGTGGCATTATAGTGCCATTTGGCATGAGCCTTTCTGCTCTCTGTCATATTTGCTTGCTTTAGTTTCTACAATTCTCCTGCAAGCAATTTTGAAGACACTGTGGACTTTGCAGTCACTATTCACAAGGCTCTCTATAAATCAAATATGCAAATAGCTATAGATACTAAGAAATACCATATGATATTAGGGTAATCAATGCTTTAATATTTTTTGTTTTTTGTTTTTTGTTTGTTTTTTGTTTTTTGTTTTCCGAGACAGGGTTTCTCTGTGTAGCTTTGCGCCTTTCCTGGAACTCACTTGGTAGCCCAGGCTGGCCTTGAACTCACAGAGATCCACCTGCCTCTGCCTCCCGAGTGCTGGGATTAAAGGCGTGCGCCACCACCGCCCGGCTCAATGCTTTAATTTTTAAAGCAAGGTTACCATGTGCAGACAGTTTGAGCTAATATTTTTGTCTGGTGAACTAAACTTCTGTCATTTAAATTAAATGACAGTTCCTGTTATCACTTTCAACCTTAGTTTTTATTATACCATGTAATTTTTTAAAAAATTTTCTCTCATGAGAAAGATATTTCTTATAAAATAGCAGCATAAAAATGTCAGTGGTTTTAAACTTACTGTTATTTTTGTATTGACTGTTAAATGTAGTAACTTCTTTCCTTGCAAGTCCTGCAGTTTTATTTTTTAAACTGTGGCTTCTCTATTTGTCTCAGCTCAGCCTTGTGAACTCATTAGATTCTCACTGAAAGAGAGTTCTGGGGAGAGAACCCTGGTTTCTCCATTTTAGGGACAGTTGTCAAGGGCTCTTCTAACCTCGGTCCTCTGAGTCCTCACTGGTTAAGATGGTTGATGAAGTTAGTGAACCGAGGGGTGAAGTTGAGATTATTATTGTTTGTCTGTGAGACACAAATCTTGTAGCTAAATGATTCAAAATTTTTATGAGATTAGATAGGATGTAAATATTAAATAGCTGATCTTAGATGAGGGGTGACAACATTCGAGGAACTTCAAGAGAGTGGTTTTATTGGTGCTGCTACAAATCATTTTCCTACAATTTTAGTCTTTGGATAAATCATAATAAAAATTTCCACTATTTTTTTTAGGCAAAATTAACTAGCTCCTCTGAGAGGTAGGCTGTTGTATGGCTTTTCAGCATCTTCACCTAGAATGCTTCTAGTATACACAGCCCTCAGGTGGACTGAAAATTGTTTCCTTTTGGCTAGAAAAGAGACCCAAACAGGATGAGTTAAACTGACTGCAGCTGGTTTAAGAAGAAAAAGTTGACGGGAAACTCTAGCTGCCCTCATGTTGCCCTAAGAGAAGCAAGAGCTAAAGACATGTGTTACTGTCTTAAGAAACGATCTGTGGTACATCTGTACTTTCTAGGTAATGGTTTTGAGGGACTGGTTTTGGATAACCTGCAAGTCACCCACAAGTGAACCTTTCTCAGAGATGGTAGGTTTCTCAAGGATTTTAAACCTCAGGAAAGTGAGTGGCAGGATCTGGTCCTCAAAGAAAGTCTGGCATCAGAAGTGAAGACTGAAGTTGTCCATCAGCTGATAGTATCATATGATCGACGATATGACCCTCAGTGGCCATGAAACTAGAGGCATCTGAAAACCAGACATCAGGAATTGTGTTGGTTGGAATGATCTCAGTCTGTTCAAACTGTTTCAACAAAAATGACATGGAGTAGGTCAGTTCTGAAGACTGACTCAAGGTCAATGCTCCAGGAGAGTCAGTGTTGGGTGGGGGCCCCTATGTCTTCACACGGCAAGAAAAATGTCATTTAAGAAGGCTTTTCATCCACAGCATAATCACCTTCCAAATGCCAGTCTACTAATCCCATCATCTCTGTTACTGGTGTCTCTACATGTAGACTTAGGGGTAGGAACAAAGCCTTCTGACCAGAGCATAGCCTTTGCACACAGCTCTTCTATTTGCCTCCTCTACATTCTGCTTCCTATTTCCAGTTGCTGATCTCTGCAGGGTTTGCTGTAGAGCTGTTTTCAGCTTGGGTTTGGCCAGTGGTAATGATGAGGGATGACAAAGGGCAGACCAAGAGTCTTATTCTCACTCTGCCTTGATGGTTTTCTCCTACTGTTTCCAGTTGCTCAGTATGGCTTGTCATGGTTCCAGATACTGACATTTGACTGTAGTTTGGGGATCTGCCAATACCACCTTTCCCATTGTTCCTCTAAAGTAGGAAAGATAGCAATTTTCTAATACTCATTTCTAATTTCTATTGAAGTCTAAGGCATGTACTCACACTACTCTATACACCAATTAGTACTTTTCC
>CABHPH010173377.1:0-20889 GCA_902168325.1 Peromyscus nudipes
TTTTTTTTAAGATCTTGTGTGAAGGATTATTTACAAGAGCCCAACAACTTTGAGCCCATACACTACATGAGCTTGGTGTCAAGAAAGAGAGATTAATAACACAATATGGGAGGGAAGATATACATGTGTTATGTGACTTTTTCTGAATAGATGTGAAAGAAAAAGTCTATTCACCTCAGGTGTGGCACCAATAACAGACCAAAGTAAGACCCATTCTGTCTTGGTGAACCAGTGTGTTCAGTTGGGGTTACTTACAGCAATATAGGTGAAGGTTTGCTTACAGGAACATCGGCAACATTCAGCTACATTACTGATGAAGAGTCTTCCCCCAGGAATTGTTAACCACTTACATAACCACAGCAAGTAGAGAGATATCAGAATGGAGGTTTTTAAAAGGCAACTTAGCTAAGATAACTGTTTTTAGAAAGTATTGCAATCCCATCTAGCTAGTGTCCTTATAAGAAATAAAAAAAAGTCTACACACAGATTCATTGTATGTGGGGAAAGACCCTACAAGGACACTATGAAGATCATATCTAAAGCCACAAGGGATGCCTCGAAGCCACCAGCCCTGTCAACATCCTGTGTTTGGTCTTACAGACTTGAGCAGTGTTAGAAGATATATCTTTCCTAAGCTACTGACATGTGCTATAGCATCCCTAAGGAACTACATACCAAGCAAGTAGATAGTCATGTCTGAGAGCCACCCCCAAATTAACATTTACAATATCCTGTACTCTCTTGGAGATTTGAAGTCATTCTCTCTGGCATTACCATGTTTTCATGTAGAAGACTACAAATTCTTATAAATCTGATCAAATATCTCTGGTTTGTGCAAGGCTTTATGTGTGCTTATCTGTCATATAATGGCAAAACCATGATTGGGCCAAAGGGTAGTATACTCTTGAATAAAGAATTGAATTATTTTAATACTTAAAGAAATGAATGTGGTGACTCACATTTGTGATCTAAACACTTGGGAGACTAAAGAAGAAGAACAAACATGAATTCAACGTCAGCATGGGCTATGTAGTGATTTCCTGGTCAGCCTGAGCTACTGTGTGAGATACTGTCCCCAAAAAATAAATCCAATAAGTATTAGAATGAAATGCAGTTTTAAGAAAAGAGATGGCTTGAATTTGAGGAAACTTAGGAAGATGGGGTAAGGGTGGGGCACGATCAATGTCAGTGTCTTAAAGGAAAGAACAATTAGGAGAGATAAAACATCACACTAGAAACATGATAGGGACTTGTAGGGAGAGGGAGAGGGAGCCATCCCTTCAAAATCCAGGAGGAACTGAATTAGGAAAGATAGTCACCATGTATAGCAAGGCATGGCCTGAAGAAGCTTTTGGTTCCTACCCAAACCTGCAGAACAAAGAGGGTTTCTGATTTTTAAAACTTTGCAGATGGATTAGGCAAATTTCATACCACATGGCCTAGCCTGGCTTAGCCTGTGTGACTCCTGGCACAGAGGCAAGTAGTTGATGAGACCATAACTTGACGTGTAGCTCCAGTGTCATGGTGGTGGTGTGACTACATGGCCATGTAGCACAGCTACTTACCAACTTGACGGGGAACATGACCTGATTTCCGAGCGAGGAAAGGGGGCAGCTAGAGGGTTTGAAATTGCTTTAGAGAGGTAAGATTTTTCTTGTTGAACTACTATAAATCACCCCAGGAATAAGAAATAGGCAATTATGATGAGTTTAATTTATTTGGGGGGAGGGTGTTGATTGAAATGAGAATGCCAATTTACAGTGCCTCTTGATTGAAGCGTGTGCTATCTTCTATTTACACTTTCTAACTGATATTGCTGCCCACTTTCTCATCAGTAGAATCTACTTTTTCCCTAACAATAACAATGGATATGTGTTTTCCTGCACAATTCCTTATGCCATGATCTACAGTTTTCAACAACAAAATTGGGGCTGCATTTGAAAACAAAACAAACAAAAACTTCAGCCTTTCATGGTACCTTGGCACTAACATTGACGTTGCTATCCTGTTTTGGCTGGTAACGTGTAACGTAACTGGAAATCTACTGGTTACAGTTTCCCAGAAATCTACTGTTTCCTTTACTTGTTTAAAATGACAGACTCAAGAGAAATGCATCTGTTACTGCCTGTCCCTTTACCTTACTCCACCAGAGTAATGATGATGTGCTTGGAGGCAAAGCTTGCTGCCAGGACAATAAACAGAAATGTTAGTGAGAAAACTAGAAACATCCTTATGGACTATTTCCCATTTTTTTTTTCTTGAAGCTTTGTGTATTATCAAAGCGTAGTAATATGCAGGTATGCTGTGTTGGATCTCTAGGCATGAAATTGCTTCAAATAAGTCATAGATTGTCTTTTCAGGTTTCTCAATGATGAAGATCCGGAATATAAAATACGTCATTATGCATTATTCGCCAAAGTCAAGCCAAGTATACCAAATGCTTGAAAACACTGAGACAAAGAAAACCACTGGGCTTATTATGTTTAACTGGCTTGCAAATACTTAATACTTTTGTCAGCCATCATCCTGCCCCACCCTTTTCCTCCAGGCTTCCTCTGTTGCTCATGATCTCATGCTTCCAGAAAAAGAGAACAAATCACAGTGAATGGATTCGACAATGTGTGCATTTGGCATTAGAATATTACATGTGAATTGAATAGGAAAAACTGGGCAAAACATCTGAACTCTATTTTTGATACACTTGGTTTATTTGGGGCAAGGCTTCTTCTTAAGGTTCACTTTGAGGCATTTTGGGTCTCACATTTAGAAACATGAATATTTTCCTAGTAAAATTAAGGAAAGGATTTGAACTGTGGTTGTGGAGTGATCAAAGTTATTTCCAGAAACACACACACACACACACACACACACACACACACACACACATACCGTTAGCACAGCTTATTGGATTCAGAAATACACATGTATTTTATTTCTCAATCATTTGAGTTAGAATTTTCTGTTGATGCAAATGCACACACATAGACATTCCTCCTGACCACATTCTAAGGGCATCCAGTCCTTATGCTATCGTCAAAGCAAGCCTATTTCTAAGTTCTATGTTTGCATACAGCTGTTTGGAAGAGGTTTGTCAATGGAGAAAGGGTATTGTTATCTGTATATGCTTACATTTATATAAATGATTTAGAAGCTTTCACAATTTTGAATTGGTGAAAGGAAGCAGAAGTTATAGTTTTCCTAATGATGCATGCTTTTCCACAGCATTTTGCTAAATGTTGTATTCATGTGGGCAAATTTGAATAGTTTCATGAATGTGATGTTTTCCAATATAAAGAAACCTTTTCACGAATCAAAATTACAGGAAAATCTGGGGACATGGAGTCATTCTTTTCTCCTTTGTTTGTTTGTTTTGCTTAGTTCATCCCAAACTAGAAACAAATAGCCTATCTGAACTGAAACAAAAAGGTTGACATTTCTTGGAGCAGATGTTGTTTCTAAATACAAGGCTTACACAATTCCCTTTATTGACATGCTTATAAAACCAAGACCATGTTATAAAAGGCAAACCATGCAAGCATCACATTAAAACACACATAATACTTGGATGAGAATGCCAACTTGTGATACCTCTTCACCTGAAGCAAGTTCTCTGTTTGTATTTTTTAGTAACTATTACTCTCCACTTCACATAAATGTACAAGGTTCAACCTTCTGGGGCCACCTATTCCCAAAGGTGAAACACTGGAGAATTGTTTGCTAAGATCTGCATAATTCTTCCTATTTTCCTTTTTCCATTGATTTCTTATCATCTCTCCTTTCCTTACTACCATCATGTACAAAATATCTTTGTCTGTCTTCCCTAGAGGCATGTACCTTGGGCTCAGGCCCACCACCTCCTGGTCTTCACCTGAACTTCTTGTTTTGTGTTTTTAATGACTCATGCTTTCAATGCTGTTTTCCTAATCTGGAAGCCGGAGTGGATAATGATTCCTTATAAAGATTCCGACAAGATGCTTATGAAACACTTCACACAAGTAGCTCCAAGATGATTATCAAGGATGTTCCCCCAAAACCACATTACTATTTTAAACTGTTTTGTTTTCTTCTTCCATCAAAACTCCAATATCTATGTAACTCTTTATTTTAAATGAAGAAAGGATTATGAAACATGAGTTACTTCAATAAGAATGTGGAGGCAGATTAATGAATAATTAAGTTTGATGAGACAGATATAGTTGCTAATCATTTAAAAAATCACCCATTTAATCTGAAGAATTTCCATTTCTGTTTCTTATGGCACACAGCAACATTGACTTTAAGATCAGCCTGACTGGCTTATGTCTTACTGAGGCCTTTTTCTTGCTTCCACCAGCAGCAGGATTTGGGATGAAAGGACTTGGAATTGTGTCGCTGGAGAGGTCCCACCAAGCCCCGCAGTTCCACAACCCATTCATAAAATAAACACACAGACACTTACATAATTTAAACTGCTTGGCCATTAGCTCAGGCCTATCATTGTCTAGCTCTTACTCTTATATTTAGCCCATTTCTATTAATCTATACTTTGCCACATGGCTCGTGGCTTACCGGTACTTTACATCTTCCTTGTCCTGGCCACTGCTCCAGGCAGTCTCCCCCTCCACCTTCCTGTTCCCTCAATTCTCCTCTCTGTTAGTCCCGCCTATACTTCCTGTCTGGCTACTGGCCAATCAGTGCTTTATTAACATATTTGTCATACAGAACATCCCACAGCAGAGTTGCAAAGTACCAAGGTCAAATGATGGGTCTCCTGTCCATCCCCACTTCCCAGGGTCCTTCCCCTTCTGCTGCACAGAGAAGTGAGGTGAGAGGGAAATATCAGGAGAACAGCTCACTGACTGGGACCGCTCTTCCTCTCAGTATTAACCTTCTTCCCAGTGATGAGCTCTGAAAGAAAGGTGGTAAGCGCTGATTTTTCTCATCCTCAGGTATTAGCATTAAATTAATTCATTTTGAACTTAGTTTACAAAATAGTGGATTTCCATATGGAGTTTTCATACATATTTCACTTCATATACATTTCCACTCTCCTCTCATCCTCATCCTTCTCATGCTGAAACCCTTCTCAAGAAGTCCTCTCTTGCTTTAATTTCCTTTTGTGAGTGATCTGCTAAGTTTAATTAGAGTATTTTACTCATGTGTGGGTGCTATAACAGGGACCCAGACCTCAGTAGGCCCCCACATCTTAGCACAAATGACTCCATAATAGAAGTAACATTCAGGCTGTAATACTCAGCAGGTAAACAGCACCACCTGCCAAAAATAAGACAAAAGGCCTAATCCATCAAAGTCTATATAATTCTGAGAATCTAGTTTGGAACAACACAGTCTTACTTGGACCAGGATGCTTTCTTCTTTCATTCTCTTTCTGATTCTTGTTGTAGCTGACACATTTCCTTCTCTGTGACCATACTTTTTAATACACCTTGATCTCTGTATTATTTATTTCTGCCTGCCAATATCTCCTGTAGTTTTTTAACTATTTGTCCAGTTGTTTCTAATAGCAAACCACAAAATGAATATAAGCCTCTGTCTGAATGTGTACCTGCTTCTGCTAAGTGATTGATTCCAAGCTCGTTGTCTTTCCCCTAGCAGACTTTGACCTATGGACAAACATTCCCTTTCTTTCACAAGCACTTACTGGTTCATTTTTGTCTGTATTTGGTGAATGCCTGAATAATTAGCAACACCATCATTCAAAATCTAATTTTTGGCGTCTTATCTGCATGAACAAGAGAAAAATTCTGAACAAAGCATGCAGCTCATAAAGGATAGATGGTTAATCTTGACTGACAATTGGACAGCATATAGACTCACCTAGAAATTAAACATCCAAGTGTGTCTATGAGGATGTGTCCAGAGGAATTTAAGTGAGGAGAAAGAACTACACTATGTGCAAGCAGCACTACCCCAAGGGCTAGATGCCTCAGTTGGATAAAGAGGAAAAACAAGTACATAATCAGCATTTATTTCTCTAAGTACCGTCTGTGGATACATTGTGACCAGCTGCCTCACTTTCCTGCCCCTGTTCTGTCTCTGCTGTGAAGGACTGTAGCTCTCAACCCATGAGCCTAAATAAGTCCATTCCCCTTTAAGTTACTCTTGTCAGACATTTTGTTACAGTGATGAGAAAATTAATTAACACAGAAAATACATTGTGACTGTGTATCATGGGCCTTTGGAGGTGGCTTGTGGGAGGACTATAAAAGTGCTTGGAAATATGGGTTAGAGAAACTATAGAGTTAGAGTGTTATAAGCAGATCTTACTGAACCAGTCTGGTAGGAGTTTGGAAGAGCAGACTATCTAGAGCAGTGGTTCTCAATCTTGTGTGTCACAACCCCTTGGGGTGAATGACTTTTTCACAGGGGTCGCATATCAGATATCCTGCATGTCAGATAATTATATTATGATTCATAACAGTGACAAAATTACAGTTATGAAGTACCAACAAAATAATTTTATGATTGGGGGTCACCACAACAGAAGAAACTATATTAAAGGGTCACAGTATTAGGAAGGTTGAGGACCACTGGTCTAGAGAAATTCAGACAGCAGAGATCTGAGTTGTGAGGTTTCAGAGGAGATCAAGGACTCCATTTGTTAACAGGCTAGAGGCCATTTGGGTTACATTTGACAAAGAATCTGTTCACATTCTTCTCATGGCCTGGGAACCTGAGTGAGACTGAATGAAAAGTAATAGACTAGTCAGTTTGGGGAGGAGATTTCCAGACAGGGAAGCACTCAGGTTCTGACACTGTCACTGTGCAATGCCATTAGAAGTGAAATGCAAGAGAGCAGAATATGAAAAACATGCAGCTTTGTGAAAATAAAAAGAGTGTTAGTAGACACACCAGGGATGTGCAGAGGAAGCAAATGTTACTATTACAAATATTAACACAATGAGACAATATAGAAGGTATCTTAAAGACAACTCTACCGGTGCAAGATTCCAACCCATAAAAATACAAATGCATTCTAAAGGAGATCTACTGAGCTGAAGAGTCCCCCTGAAGGAGTTCTTTGCTGGAAATGACTACCAAGAGAACTGCTGTCAGGTTTAGTGGCCAGAAATTGTAGAAGTCATAACCACTATGGTAAAAGGTGGCCAGATTCTAAGTGGAGATGGCAGGATAACTTGTCAGCCTTGTCCACATGACTCTGGTTTATCAGGCACGGGAAATGCAAAAGTTAGAAGGGAATGGAGGCTTGCAAATGGAGGCTTGCACCAAGGTCTCAAAGCAGTGGAGGCTAGGCAATGTGTGAAGTCTCTGCAAGGAAGCCTTGAAAAAGGGGTTATATGAAGCCATGAAGGGGAAATGTGAGGCCGGGATGTTGACAATGCCAAGAACATGAGGCATCTTGGAGAACTGCAGGCATGGAGCGAAGCTAGCCCAAGAGAGAGGTGATGCAGGTCCTGACAGCTGGCCTGGAGCAAGCCCGTTGAAGCCAGGCTATGGTACCAAAAGCCCAGAGACTAGGCCTGGCGAAGAAGGACTTTGTGGTTTGCTCTTTCAGCTTTAGTCCAGATTTTCCTTGCTGTACCCTCATTCCTCCTGCATGGAAGAAAATTGTTTACTCTGTATATTAGAAGTTTAAAACTTATATTTTGATTTTCAGCGACTCAAGTTAAGAAATGGCTTTATATATCAGAAAAAAAACTTTGACATCACCTTTGAAAAGTTGGAAGTGTTAAATTTGAGAAACTCACACGTATGAACTAAAAGTAATTTTGTCTTATGAGTTACCCATTGTTTGGAGCCACTGACATCTTTGAGGAAATCTTAAGAAAATCAGGATAATTGTTAGGTCTTGGCTGGAGTATTCTGTGAGGCTGGATCATCTCAGTCAGCAACCTTGAAGCTGTTTGGGATGTTGGATCACCTGGGCCATCCATTTTTATTGGCGTCTGGTCCTCTTGCTCTGAAAATACATAAACTTTTAAAGGTAACATACATATTTGTATTAACACAAGTATAGACTGGGCACTGTATATAAGTCAGCCAAAGATGATTTTTGTTATGTGTTTTTGCAGGTTGAATATACATCATGTGTCTTGTAGTTTTTTTTTTTTTAATGTTTGTTTCTTTATGTTTGTAGCCAGGATTTTCAGAGGGGTCTTCCTTGATCAAACTTGATTTTCCTTAACTCAGAATGAATCCATAGCCTCTCGTTTCTTGTAGAAATAAAATCATAACCTTTCCCCCAAAGCAATACACCTTTTGACTTAAATTTTCAAGTCAAGACATTTTTTAAATATATAGATTGGTTTAATCAAGTAGCTTTAATCCAGTGTCTCTGAGCAGCCAAAAAATTTAAAAACAATATAATAACATACAGGATCCAGACTCTCTGTGTATTTTCCATCTTTACATGTCTTATTATATTTTTATATTATTTTATCCCTTTTTAGAGTAATTTATTATTTTATTCTTCAATTATTTTTATATATTCTTTCTCTCCTCTCTCCCAAGCCTGTGTATATTTTTTAACACACTATAACCCACTCAGAGGTTCTTTGTTCCATCTGAATCTGTCTTTAGTGTGTATCTGTATTGTTTTTGATCCATGAGAAAAACCTTAAACTGTTATATCAAATGCCAGCATTGCTCAGCTTAGCACATGGTGGTTTGGGGGCAGCTTCCAGGAGACATCCTTGTGTACTACAGCCAGCATGAGAGACATGAAACTAGAAAGCCACATTTGGCCCATTTCTGTGTGTCTTATGTGGATCTAGCTAGATGTTAGACACCATTTGTAGGTGGAGTTTTTCTGTCTCAACTGCCAATCAGTTCTATCCCACCAGTGGATAAAAGAAATATAATAAGCCATGTAACGATAGAAAATACACAGAGAATCTGGATTCTATATGTTATTGTGTTGTCTTTACATTTTTTGGATGCTAAGAGACACTGAATCCAAATTGTTAGATTAAAACAACCTATACACTACTGAGTTTGTATTTGTCTGACCGCTGGCTGGCTGTCCAAATCACTATAATTTTGATGGTTCAACATTAAAACTTGACATCCTAGCAACTTGGCACCTTGCTTTTATACTAATTCTACTGCTTATTCACACTTAAAAGCATTCATGTTAACTGAAGTTAGAAGAGGAAGAGACTTCTGTTCTGTCATGTTCTAGCCTGTAGCTGGTACAATCATATGATTAATTTATTAAAAGCACCCCTTCTCTCCAATCCTGATACTTTCCCTCCTGCTTGTGTTCCTGCACTCTATATGAGATCCAGTGGTGCTAATAATGCAGGCCCACAGCCTGCAGCTGGCTCCCAGAAGTCAAGGATCTGAATACTGCCTGTCAGACTGATAACTTTGGCCTTCTACTACTGTAACTCTACACAACTACTTGAGAAAATGTTCTGAACCCTGAACTGGAAGCTTTGCAATAGAGCAATGATTGTAATTTACATGAATGTGTTCTTGAGTTTTCAACTGCCTCTCAGGCTTCTATCTATCACTAGCAAGCATGCTGCTGTAGCAACTTCCCAGAGAGGAGTGATTGGTGGGTTGTGCTGTAGGAGGCATGTAAGGAAGTCTATGACCTCATGGCATGTTGGATTGATTTATTCAGCAAGTTTCTGGTGAGGAAAGCTGAGGAAGCAACCATTGGCTGTTGCTATGTCCAGAGATGGTTGTGTTGCATGTCATAAAGCTTGATTTTTGTCCAAATAGTCATCAAACCTATAGATTCATTCATTCATTCATTCAATTTTGGTTGAATAAACACAACATGAGACAGCTCAAAATATCCTAATAACACACAGTCTCTTTTCATAAATTTTAACTTTCATTGTAATTTTATACTTCGTGATTTCTTGTGTTTTAAATTAAATATTCAGATATTAGTAACTAATAAAAATGGATAAATGGATACATATCTCATAAAATTATCCATAGTATACTCATGGTGGTATATAAATAATTTCTCTGGGTTTTTTTTGTATTTTCTTGAAAATGTACATAATAAAGCATTAAAGAAAACAATGACAAATCTAAATACTATGCACAGTAGGTAAAGTTCTATGAAATGAGAAACTGAAATTTTTAGAGAGAAAATTATTGAGGGGCTGGGGATTAGTTCAGTTGGTGAAAGTACTTGTTCTGTAAGAATCAGGACCTGAGTTTAAATCCCCAGCACTCACATAAAAGTCCAGGTATGAGCAGTAAGGGGGTGAGATGGAGGGAGACAGGTAGGTCCCAGAAGCTCTCTGGCCAGCCAGCCTAGCCAACATCACTGAAAGGATGACTCTGCCTCAAGGCAATAATGCAGAGAACAAAAAAACATACCCAGCATCTCCCTCTGACTTCTGCCTGTGTGCACATGGGTACATGCAAACCCAGGCATACAGCACTCATGACTCACACAAACACACAAATAAAACTGTAAAAGAAAGTTCAAGGAGTATACTCATCTACAGTAACTATGAAATGAGAAAACAGTGTTTAACACAGATGAAAATTAAACAATGATACTCTTAGAAAAGGGGCCTCATCTGGAAAAGTGTTTAAATGACATCTGAGTCACAGGCTAGAGCTTTTGCAGCCCAGTTTCAACCAGTTACTTGATTCAGTCTGAGGTGTAACTCTCCACACAGAAGCTCAACCACCAAGAGGTCACTCACAGGAAAGACTGCACACTGAGCCTAGTAGTCAGCTTCTTGGCTCCAGCAAGGGGTCTCAGAAGTGATCCAGCTGGCTTATCAAATAAATCCAAAAAGTAACCGCTATTTTGCTATTGTTCATGTTTAATCTTAACCTATAAACATTGGCATTTGAAAAGCTTTTTTTTTCAGAAATGAATTTATAGATTATCTTGAAAAACAAAGCAAATCAATACAAGTGAACAAAACCTTATTGTAAATGAATTGAGAGCTGTTGGTAGGTCTGGAAATCTCCATGCTTCTCTTTACCTTCTTCTACTGTGTCTTTGTGGTAGTTTGAAAGAAAATGGCCCCCAAAGTGAGTGGCATTATTAGGTGTGGCCTTGTTGGAGTAGATGTGGTCTTATTGGAGGAAGTGTGTCACTGTGGGCATGGGCTTCGAGGTTTTTCTTTCTCAGGCTTACCTTGGTGTAATTGTCAGTCAACTTCCTGGTGCCAGCAAGATGTCAGACCTTGGCTATTTCTCCAGCACCAAGCCTGCCTGTACACTCCTCTTCATGATCATAATGGACTGAACCTCTGCATTATAAGCAAGCCCCCTCAATTAAAAGTTTTCTTTGTAAGAGTTGCTGTTATGGTGTCTCCTCACAGCAATAGTCAACCCTAACTAACAATCTTACAGGGAAACTATTTATGCAGCAGCACCGTTAACATTGTTGTTAACAGTAGAAGGCTACAGAGTTGCCAGATAAGAAGGTCTGGGCATTATTTAAATTACCAAGACATGGAGGAACATAGAACCCTGAGTATTCTTAAAGTACACCTATTATTTCTTCCCTTATTGAATGAGTTGCCTCCCAAGGAAACAGTCCAATTAAATGTGCAGGTCCTCTGGATGTTATCATGTAAGTCTGAGAGTCAGGCCTGAGAAACAAATGCAGGGTCATTACTAATGAGTGCTGCCTCCTATATGTCAGTGCTACTGACACTACAACACTGAGCTATCACAGAGCTGGTGACAGTTTGGATGCTAAAACTCGAGAGACAAAACCCCACTGACATGCTGATGCTTGCCAGTTGAAATGTAGTCTGAATCTGCCAATTAAAAGAAAGTGCCAGAGGCAAACTGGGCTTACTACTGTCCTGGAAATGAAAATACACCATGGCATCCTGTTCAAGATAGAAGCTATTTTTAGTCTCAGAGAGGTATGGGAAAGCTACTTGAAATGTAGGTTAGTGATTAAGCATGAAGATGAAGCATTCTTTCTCAAGGAAGACATTTAAATCTTTAGGAGAAGTTGAAGGAAGTGGGGAGCTGAGGGGAGCTGCTCATAGGGTACTGCCTGCATGGAAATTGGCTTTCAATGGGCAAGCATAAAGGACTGGTACTGATCTGCTTTCAGTGCTCCCATGAGGGGAAGACAAAGTAGTCCTACGGGAGAAGATGTGTTAACAGCATCCTCATAATCAAGAGAGGGCATTAGACTGCTGTACAAGCAAGAACAAGGTTTCCCGTAACACACATCTGAGCAGTGATGATGGGACAAGCTTCGTTTAAACATTTCAGTAATAAAGGAACAATGGCCAGCATTCTGTGGTAGGTCCTGTTGGTTCTTGTCAGCTCAGTGTTGGTCTGATAAGTTCTGGGTTTGTTTGCTGAATACCTTCCTTTTCACTCAAAGCAAACTTTGCTTTGTAACTCTGCTAGAAAAAAATGCAGCCGGGCGGTGTTGGCGCATGCCTTTAATCCCAGCACTCGGGAGGCAGAGCCAGGCGGATCTCTGTGAGTTCGAGGCCAGCCTGGGCTACCAAGTGAGTTCCAGGAAAGGCACAAAGCTACACAGAGAAACCCTGTCTCGAAAAACCAAAAAGAAAAAAAAAAGCAAAGCAAAGGGGTTTCATGGAGAACAAGCAGAGTGGGGCTACATCCCAGGCCACTGGTGAGCTTCTAAAAGTCAGGGAGGGCTTGCAACAGTCCAGATTAATGGGACAAAGGTGTAGAGACTACTTGGTGCATAAAGAACTAATATTATGTGTGGTATTTAGAGTAATGATTCTGGCTTCCCAGAAAAGACTAACAGTATGCAGAAATGCATTTTTTAAGGTATAAGGGCAAATTAGCAAGAACTTTGAGCCATAGGCCATCCAGTTCCTAATTAATATAAGCCTCTGTGTATTTACTTGTGTCTGAGCAGCTGCACAACTGGGTGGGACACAGGAAAACTACCATTACATTAGAGAAGATGTAGCTGTTAAGAAAGAGGTACACTTCAGTGGTTTAGAAATAGCCAGATGTGCAATTCTGTGGGGTTTGAAGTTACATTGTTCAAGGGATATAATTTATATCTTGGTTTAAAGGTTAATGTCTAAAAATCAAATAACAATGTGAGCTTCTCATTTTTCTCATGTAAATTCCCTTTGTAAGCTAGATTGTGACTGGTTTATGAGGCCTGCTGCTCAGGTTTATGGTGAGAAAGGAGTGCTGATGAGACTATAATCAAAGGTCACAGAGTTTAAGGGATATATTTTGCCTTAATTGTGGTTCATTAGACATCTTCGTAATTTTTCCAAAGATATTTCTTAGCAAAAGGAGAATGGTTTCATATATGAGGTATTTGTAATGGTTTGGTCAGCTGTATCAAAATTCTTAAATTTCAGTTAACAGATCTGGAGGAGTAGGGAGCTATTTCCCATTCTGTCTTAATTTTCTCTGTCTTTCTGTCCTGCCTTAGCAAGATCATAATGTGGTATGCAAAAAGCCCTGATTCACATAATGCAATATTCACCTAGACATGGAAAAACCAGATTCATCAGCCATTATTCAGCATAAAGAGAAAACTGAATTTGACAGAGACATTGGCACTCACAAAACTGTTGAAAAACTGGAAGACTGGACCTTAAACCACTGGATTAGCTCCACCAGTAGCATAGAACTGACTTCGCAATGAACCACAGTTATCTGACAGCACTTGATGGGTGGCACTTAGTAGCATATGGGGTCCAAAATCAAATAGACTGTGTGGGATGTCTTTCTGTGTGCTGTGAATATGTGTTGCTCTGATTGGTTGATAAATAGAGCTGCAGGGGCCTATGACAGGGCAGGATGGAGCCAGGCAGAAAAATCCAAGGGAGATAATGAAAGGAGAAAGGAGAGGCAGGAGAGACACCATGCTGCCATCCAGGGAGCAGCATGTAATGGCACACAAGTAAAGCCACAGAACACGTGGCAACAAAAAGATTAATAGAAATGGGCTGAGTTTAGCTATAAAAGCTAGCTAGCAAGAAAATTGAGCCATAGGTCATTGCTATGCAATTCGTAATTGATATAAGCCTCTGTGTGTTTACTTGGGTCTGAGTGGCTGCAGGACCAGGCAGGACACAGGAAAGCTTTCAGCTACAAGACTGAGTAGCTCCACTCTTTTCTCTGAATAGCAAATGGAACAGTAATTAAGAAGGCAAAGAATTTATTTAGTATAATCATATAGGTAACAGTGTGGTGATTTTTATTTTATTTATGCTTTAATAAATAAAGGTTGCCTGGAGATCAGAGGAAAAATCCAGCTATTACAAGTAAACAAAGAAGTCAGGAAGTGGTAGCACATGCACTTAATCCTATTACTTAGCAGACAATATCTCTGTGTGTTCAAGGCCACACTGGAAACAGAGACAGATGTGGTGGCTCATGCCTTAATTCTAACACTAGTTAACCATGGAGGTCTGGAGGACTGTACAGACAGACAGAAAGTGACACAGCTGTGTAGGAAGAGGAAGTGATGTAGCTGGACAGAGAGCAAATCAGATGGCAGAACAACAAGGCATATGTATATGTATGTGGGTAGAAAGGAAGTAACTCGTACTTGGAAGCTGCAGAGTTGGTGAGGTAAGGTTGGCTAGTGGCTTCCCTATTTCCCTGATGTCTCTAAGGCTTTCATCCTTATATTTGGCTCTGTGTTTTTTGTTTAATAAGACCATTTAGAAATTCATCTACAACATGGTAGGGCCAAAATTCTTGGGCTTCAAAGACCTAATAAGAATTTTGTGGTTACAAAGATGAATGCCAGGAAGGACTAGGTAAGCATGGAACATCATGAGGCATTGTGTGGCATTGTAAGCATTTGGATCATCATGTCCTGGACACATTATTCTGCTTCATTAGCATCAGCTCTGTGGTATCTGTGTGGAGTTTTGACTGCTGATATAAATGTTTGCTGATCCTATCATATAGCAGTACTACCAGCTCCTGATGATTCTGTACTATATAGTCTTCTATTCTGTTAAAGTTTTCTCCAAAGAACTTATTGACTGATGGAGGTGGAAATGTAGTCTAAAGGGAGAAAACTTGCTTAGTCACTATGAAGCCGTGGATTTAAACTCTTGAAAGAGAAAAATAATTACAAAAAAACAAAACTCTTGTGTGTGTGTGTGTGTGTGTGTGTGTGTGAGAGAGAGAGAGAGAGAGAGAGAGAGAGAGAGAGAGAGAGAGAGAGAGAGAGAGAGAAGCAGAAGGTACTTGTTTATATCCTGTTTGTTTCAATCACCGGAGTGTTGACTGTGTAAGAGAAGGCCATGTGTTGAATTAATCTCATTCCCAGTGTTCAAGATAATCCTCGGCACAAAAGGTTCAAGGGATGTTGTTGAATCATTTGACTAATAAAACAAGATCAAATGATGCTGTGTTGTCAGGGGTGAAACTCCCTTTAATCTCTTGAGTTATTTAGAAGCTATTCACTATTGAGGCACACCTGCTTTTCTTTAGCATTTGGCAGTGTGACCTGACTTCTACACAACAGTGCTAGTTCATTGATCTTGTTATGATCAAATATACAAGAAGAAATAATTGAAGGGACAAACATTTATTGGCCTCACTGTTGGAAGGGACAGTCCACCATGGTGGGAAGGCATGGAGGCATAGATGGCTCATTAGGTATTAGTGGGAGCCTTCTCATAGCTGGGCAGAGCAAGAATCAGAGGGAAATGATAGCATTTCCCATTTCCCACTCTTATTCATTTCAGGACCCCAGCACATACTAGGTGAGTCCTTTCTGTTCAAACATCTCTAGAAACTCTCAATGTCTGTCACCTCAGTGATTTATGATTTTTATTTCTTGCTTTATAAGGGCTCCAAAGAGAAATGGATGCACACAGACATTTATATATACCAGTCCAATGTAGACAATCCCCCATTGAAATTCTCCATACAAAGGATTCTACACTGATTCAAGTTGGCAGTGCACTGAAGCTGACCATCACACTTATGTGTGTTGAGTTTCCAGTATTTTATGGATTATTCCTATGCAACATCAGTGGAAAATTACATAGGTAAGCATATTCATTAAATGTTTAATTGTTCATGTACATGTGAATATTTTGAGTATCTGGGTACTGAGGGTTTGATTAACTTTGCTACTTTTTCAATAAGGAGGCAAGTGGCTGAGTCCCCAGGACAGGTTGAGCACTGTACCAGCTTCTTTCAGTCTAATTGGAGCCTGAAGCCAAAATCGTTATTACTCTCAGGTATCATTCACTTGTTCCATCACTCTATATTGGTAAACAGGAGCTGGTGGGGGCATAGGAACCAGAACTGTGGACTGACATTACAAATGGATAAGCTTGAAACTATTGTGAAGGAAGCCAAATTACTCATTCAGTAAGCACAGAATATTTCCAGGATAAGGCTGAATTTTGTTTCACAACTGTTAAGTTTAATGGAGTTGCAGGACTTCTCAGGGCTCTAAACACTCGTCCACTGAGCCTTCTAAGCCCCAGGCTCAGCACACTCTGGTCCTCCTGTGTGTGAGGAGGCCCATTTCCTCTGCCTGGTATTCCTGTCCACACCTGGTTTCAGACACCCCTCAGAATGTGTTCATTTTCCTTATCCTCCTTCCTCACAGTGAGTGCCTTGCAGCGTTCCCTACACCCTGGGGATACTGTGGTGCTCACCTCACTACCTCGTGAGTGTCTGTTGACACATATGTATCCCAACAAGATCATGCCTCAGTGGCAGGGACTTGTCTGTTACCTCATTCTAATGTCAGCCCCGTGCCTGGCAACACAACATGAATGCACAGTGACTGCTTGAGGAGTTAAATTGTAAATATGGGACGTTTTCTTTACTAACTTCATATCCATAAAAGGCTGAAATTCAATTTCTTAGTCAACTTCCAAAATTTGAAGACATCTTTGCATTCACATTTCTTTATCCCTTACATTTAATAAATCAGTATTGAAGGTTTCCAACGTTCCTTTTCAATGCCATTTCTTAGTCAAATAATAATGGCCACACCTTCACAACATTAGAACAATTCTATAGGTGATTTTTCCAAAATATCTTGAAATAGTTCTTAACAATTTTGTTTGACTGGTTATGATTTATTAATACTTCCAAGTCAGGATCATTCTTTTTAATAAAGTATCTTTTCTATGCTTTTTTTCTGGTTTTATTGTGCTTAAGTGTATACATATTACACTTTACTATAACTATTTTATAAGTAGAAAGGTGACATCCGGGCACTCACAATACTGCGCAAACACCAGCACTATTTCTTTGCAGAAATTTTTCATCATCTCCAATTAAACTCCTTACTCATTTGATAGTAACTCCCTATTTACTTCTTCTCTTGGCCCCAGTAACCTCCACTTAGCTTTGTGTGTGGATTTTTTTATTCTATGTCTAATACATACTTAAAACCATGACACATTTTCTGTCTTGTTTGTCTCATCTGGAAGAGTGCTCATACACATACCACATACCTTAGAGGGCCATTCCTTTTCAGGGGAGAGTAATATACCACTGCATATTTTTGTTTGTTCATGCAACAAGCTATTCATGAACACTAGCTGTGGTGAACAGAGCTACCATGCCCATCACTGCACTGGTTCCTGAATCTCGGCTTCCAGTGATTTTAGATATGTAAGTAGGAGTGGAACTCTTAGGTAATAATTGAAGTTTTTGAGAAACTGAAACAGTAGCTGCAACACTTTATTCCACTACCAATTAAGGAGGCTCCAGTTGCTCCCCCCATCTCCTCCCAGAGCTCCCTCTGCCTCTCCTTCCACAAGTTCCCATCAGTTGTAAACCTTGGGTATGTTTCATTCCTCAGGAGCTGCCCCTGTGTTGGGATTACAGCCACACGCCCCCCCACCCCCCTCCAGGTCTGGGCTGGAACTTGGGTATTTACATGACAAGCACGTTACTAATTGAGCCATCTCTCCAGTACCCAACTGTAATTCTTCCTTGCATTTCCCCAGTGGCTAATGGTATTGAATACATTTACTGATTATTTACACACAAAAAGAAATTCATTTAAAAATATATAAAATTTTATAGGTTTAAAATGTCTACTGCATGTAAATTATAAAGCTTAATAATAGAACAAACTCGAGAAAACCTAACAATAGCAATCACAAGACTATTCAAGATCTACTTGCTTCTTCCTGCTTCGTAGAGTGCATGTCAGCCCTCAACCCTGGGGAATACTTCTTACTTGAAATGTATGTTTATTATTTTCTCGAGAATGTCTCTTTTTTCCTAGCTTTATCACATATATGCACCTTCCAAAACAATAGAATACTTTGTCTTAATTGTTTGTGAACTTGGTCTCTACATATATTTCCCTGAGAACATTATGTTTCTGAGATTTGTGCACTTGTATGGCTCTAATTATAAATTATTCATTTCACTGATACATAGAATCTCATTACATGATTATTCCACAGTCTATACGCTTGCCAGTTAACATTTGAGTAGTTTCTACTTTTCTTACTGTGGCAACTATCAGGAACATTCTTGTGTGCCTTTCCAGGTGTGTATGTAAAAGCATCTCCAGGTCTGTAGCTAAGAGGGAACTGCTGAATTTATCTTTCAATGTTGCAAGTAACACGAAAATATTTTCAAAGCACTTGAGTAAGCTTACACATCCACAAATGCCCA
Organism: Peromyscus nudipes; assembly: GCA_902168325.1. Classification (NCBI taxonomy): domain Eukaryota; kingdom Metazoa; phylum Chordata; class Mammalia; order Rodentia; family Cricetidae; genus Peromyscus; species Peromyscus nudipes. The sequence continues at coordinate 18,550 of CABHPH010173377.1, forward strand.
CAGGGCTCACACAGGATGTAACAGACAGAAGATATACAGACTCTGTGGCATTATAGTGCCATTTGGCATGAGCCTTTCTGCTCTCTGTCATATTTGCTTGCTTTAGTTTCTACAATTCTCCTGCAAGCAATTTTGAAGACACTGTGGACTTTGCAGTCACTATTCACAAGGCTCTCTATAAATCAAATATGCAAATAGCTATAGATACTAAGAAATACCATATGATATTAGGGTAATCAATGCTTTAATATTTTTTGTTTTTTGTTTTTTGTTTGTTTTTTGTTTTTTGTTTTCCGAGACAGGGTTTCTCTGTGTAGCTTTGCGCCTTTCCTGGAACTCACTTGGTAGCCCAGGCTGGCCTTGAACTCACAGAGATCCACCTGCCTCTGCCTCCCGAGTGCTGGGATTAAAGGCGTGCGCCACCACCGCCCGGCTCAATGCTTTAATTTTTAAAGCAAGGTTACCATGTGCAGACAGTTTGAGCTAATATTTTTGTCTGGTGAACTAAACTTCTGTCATTTAAATTAAATGACAGTTCCTGTTATCACTTTCAACCTTAGTTTTTATTATACCATGTAATTTTTTAAAAAATTTTCTCTCATGAGAAAGATATTTCTTATAAAATAGCAGCATAAAAATGTCAGTGGTTTTAAACTTACTGTTATTTTTGTATTGACTGTTAAATGTAGTAACTTCTTTCCTTGCAAGTCCTGCAGTTTTATTTTTTAAACTGTGGCTTCTCTATTTGTCTCAGCTCAGCCTTGTGAACTCATTAGATTCTCACTGAAAGAGAGTTCTGGGGAGAGAACCCTGGTTTCTCCATTTTAGGGACAGTTGTCAAGGGCTCTTCTAACCTCGGTCCTCTGAGTCCTCACTGGTTAAGATGGTTGATGAAGTTAGTGAACCGAGGGGTGAAGTTGAGATTATTATTGTTTGTCTGTGAGACACAAATCTTGTAGCTAAATGATTCAAAATTTTTATGAGATTAGATAGGATGTAAATATTAAATAGCTGATCTTAGATGAGGGGTGACAACATTCGAGGAACTTCAAGAGAGTGGTTTTATTGGTGCTGCTACAAATCATTTTCCTACAATTTTAGTCTTTGGATAAATCATAATAAAAATTTCCACTATTTTTTTTAGGCAAAATTAACTAGCTCCTCTGAGAGGTAGGCTGTTGTATGGCTTTTCAGCATCTTCACCTAGAATGCTTCTAGTATACACAGCCCTCAGGTGGACTGAAAATTGTTTCCTTTTGGCTAGAAAAGAGACCCAAACAGGATGAGTTAAACTGACTGCAGCTGGTTTAAGAAGAAAAAGTTGACGGGAAACTCTAGCTGCCCTCATGTTGCCCTAAGAGAAGCAAGAGCTAAAGACATGTGTTACTGTCTTAAGAAACGATCTGTGGTACATCTGTACTTTCTAGGTAATGGTTTTGAGGGACTGGTTTTGGATAACCTGCAAGTCACCCACAAGTGAACCTTTCTCAGAGATGGTAGGTTTCTCAAGGATTTTAAACCTCAGGAAAGTGAGTGGCAGGATCTGGTCCTCAAAGAAAGTCTGGCATCAGAAGTGAAGACTGAAGTTGTCCATCAGCTGATAGTATCATATGATCGACGATATGACCCTCAGTGGCCATGAAACTAGAGGCATCTGAAAACCAGACATCAGGAATTGTGTTGGTTGGAATGATCTCAGTCTGTTCAAACTGTTTCAACAAAAATGACATGGAGTAGGTCAGTTCTGAAGACTGACTCAAGGTCAATGCTCCAGGAGAGTCAGTGTTGGGTGGGGGCCCCTATGTCTTCACACGGCAAGAAAAATGTCATTTAAGAAGGCTTTTCATCCACAGCATAATCACCTTCCAAATGCCAGTCTACTAATCCCATCATCTCTGTTACTGGTGTCTCTACATGTAGACTTAGGGGTAGGAACAAAGCCTTCTGACCAGAGCATAGCCTTTGCACACAGCTCTTCTATTTGCCTCCTCTACATTCTGCTTCCTATTTCCAGTTGCTGATCTCTGCAGGGTTTGCTGTAGAGCTGTTTTCAGCTTGGGTTTGGCCAGTGGTAATGATGAGGGATGACAAAGGGCAGACCAAGAGTCTTATTCTCACTCTGCCTTGATGGTTTTCTCCTACTGTTTCCAGTTGCTCAGTATGGCTTGTCATGGTTCCAGATACTGACATTTGACTGTAGTTTGGGGATCTGCCAATACCACCTTTCCCATTGTTCCTCTAAAGTAGGAAAGATAGCAATTTTCTAATACTCATTTCTAATTTCTATTGAAGCCTAAGGCATGTACTCACACTACTCTATACACCAATTAGTACTTTTCC
>CABHPH010173383.1:0-28652 GCA_902168325.1 Peromyscus nudipes
CTTTCCTGTTACTCAGTAGTGGTGCAGTGTGTAGCACGAATCATAATCGGTCTTACTAATAAAAACCCAGAGTCAGATATCAGGGTGAAAGCTGAAAGATCAGAGAAGGAGAGCAGCCAGCCACTAGATCTTACCTCTAGATCTTACCTCTACGAAATCCTCAGCCAAAAGAGCGTGACTCCTGTCTCCTCCCTCCTTATATTCCTTTCTCCACCCAGCCATACCACTTCCTGTCTCTACTTCCCTACTGCTGAGATTAAAGGCGTGAGATCCCAAGTGCTGGGATCAATGGTGTGTGCCACCACTGCTTGGCTCTGTTTCTCTTTTAGAATGGATCAATCTTGTGTAGCCCAGGGTGGCCTTGAACTCACAGAGATCTGTCTGCCTCTGATGGGATTAAAGGTGTGTGCCACCATCGCCTGGCCTCTATGGCTCACTAGTGGCTTAGCTCCACACACTGATCTCCAGGCAAACTTTATTTGTTAGATCACAAACAAAATAATCACCACACAGTGACTATATTTCATTGGTATGAAAAAATGCTTTAAGTATTAGAAATAGCATAGAACTATTTTCAAATCATTCTGTACATCATGCATTTTTTGCAATAGGTAATATAAAACTACATGCAATTAAAACACACTTGCTCCAACTGTCCAAAATATATGGAATATTCCTCCTTTTTGCAAAACGAAACTTCTCAAACACAGGAGAGATCATCTCTCCTAATTTCAAATTCTGTTAAATTCATTCCGTTTCTTCTTCACATCACGAATAGGTAATAGTTATATTCAATTATGTCACTTCTTTGCCTTTTAAAGCTTACAATATTTGTGACAATAACCTAATTTCAGTTCCCCATTCAAACCATTGTGCATGTGACCTTTGGGCTTTCCTCCGGTGTAATTGTAAACTGTCTGGAACAAGTGATTTTTAAGTTTATAATTTTTGTTTCATAATAATAAAAAAAACACAGTTAACATAGATCAAACATTATGACGTATCAGGCACTATACTTACCACTTTTGCAAGTATCCCATTCACTGCCTCTAATATGCTGATAATAAATCAAATCCCAATAGAGCTGTTAAGCCCTGTGTTTCAGGCTCACAGCTATGTGTCAGATTTGATCAGAAGCCAGGCACTTGAGTGCCATGGTCTACACTCTTACTCACAACTCCATATAAAACTCATCAACCTATTGCTAAAATAACTCACAATAGGAGCAGGCATTTGTCGTATGTCCTTCCTTGTTTGAATTTGGGATGTTTCGGGTTTGCGACAATCTACTGCTCTATAATTATTAAGAATCTACTCTCAGACATGACTATGAAGCAAACAAATAAGGAAAAGAGGTGTTTATATAAAGTATCTTATCATAGAGAACAATGCAAGGAGCAAGGGAAATCATTCCTGTATTTTTATAATGTTGCATTTACTAACTAGAAAATGAAATGTGGTCAGGCAGGTAATACACACCTATAATCCCAGAACTCAGGAGGCTGAGGCAGGAGGTTTGTAAGTTAGAGACTAGGCTGGCTATATACTCAGACCGCATCTAAAAGAAAAAGAAACAAAACATAGAAGGAAGAAATGAAAAAGAAAGAAAGAAAATGAAAAGCTGTCTATTTCTTTTCTGTCATTTCTCTAAGCAGATTTTCTCTTTGTAAAACTGAAAACATATTCCCATCTGCATTTTTCACATAACATTAGAGATGAGTGTTTCCTATATCATTAAGTATCTTTCTGAAAAAAAATGACTCAGTGGTGCTCTGGATATCATTTTAATGAGTACATGCTAGTATATGAGTGAGCTATAAAATATTTTTTATTAATCCCCAATTGTTGAATGTTTATAGTGTTCATTTTTTCTGTTATAAAACAGTGTCTTTAATAAACTATAAGAAAGTCCTAGGACAGAAATAAAATGATTCAAGGTTTTCAATTATTCAATGCAAGAAAAGCATAAAAACATACTCAAGTAAAATGGTTCTCTGGTATTTTGAATGCCACTCTCATCTTCAAAGGATGGATTTCCAGCTGAAATTGTATCATTTTTCTTATAGTTGTATGCATCGACCATTTTTTTCTACTTTACATCTCTTCCGTACTTGCTGTATTGCTTTCTACATTATGATCCTATGTCCTTACTTCTTTATATTGTATAGGATTCACTATAAATATGCAATTAAAGAATACCCAAATTCCTGGGAAGAATAATTTTTAGTCTTTCTCATCTTGTCTTCATCTTTTCTTTTCCAATAAACATAGGTAGAGCCATTAAGTATTGGTCTGTATCCATTCTCCCAGCTGAAGGTAGATCATCATCACCAAATACATTTCCAAGCTGAGGTTTAAAAATGTCATGCACTTCCACTGAGATTCAATTCTTGTAAAGTAAAATGATATAATGGTTTTAATTGTTTTCTTTCCCTTAGCAGGAAGAAATAGTTGGGTGACTTAATTTTTTATGCTTTCATAAATTTAAAAATAAATATATAAATAAAACTATCCAAGGTGATAAATTATTCATCATGTTGTTTTGTCCTAAATCCCTGTTTAATTTTTCCCATAATTTCCACATGTATTTTTCTGTCCCATAATACTTTAGATATCAGTTAATAAATATGTATGTTTGTGTGTTGATCACTGGGTTAAATCACATGAATGTGTATCAAATCCAAGGGACTAATTACTACAAGCTTTCTATTGCATTGTGGAGAAGTTTGCTGGGAATTGAATATTAAAAATGCAAAAGATCTCTCTCTATGCAAAATGTAAACTGATTTCTTCTCACAAGAAAAGATAGTATAAGCTGAAAGAAAATTAGGATAAGAAAAGAAAATATATTCTAATTGGTTTTCTCAAATCCATTTTGGCTTTGCTTCTTAATAAAGAGTTAGAGGAGGAGAAATTTAAAGTAGTATATACACACATACACAAAATAGACACCAAAAGCTGATGTCATACTAACAACATTTCTGGAATTCCATCTAGCACATTTGGGGGTTTGTATCATAGCTATAATCGTTTGAATAAAGATGTACATTTAAACAAGGAGCTGTGACTTTTTATGTATGAGAATGCTTCCTCAAGGGTCACCTGTTCCAGAACATTTGCCCCAAGACCTTCATGGAGTAAATCTAAAACTTACGATGAGGAAAAAATGCCTGTCGTATGCATTTCATTAAACATTGCCTGTTTCTAAAGGATGCAGTTTGACTCATGTGCCGTCAAGGTCATATATCAGAGCAACTGGTGTTGAGGGACCATTTGTGTTTACCACTTTGGACCAGTTTTGAAGACAGCCATTTGCACTTTTGCTGACTGTGAATACTGGGAATCGGACTCAGAGACAATGCTCTCCAGTAGTATTTAGCTGTTTTCAGGACCCCTAAGAAATGTCCACAGAGACGACACAAATGGCATGGAAAGAGAAAAGGCAAGCAGATCTGCCCCTCCTTTCAATCAAAGTGTCCAGTTTTCATCTGTCTTTTTTTTTTAGTGTTATTATTTATTTATATCATTTTTACTAAATTTTATATTATCTGGCTACATCTTGATCAGAAGGCAACAGGAAGTTGACTGACTCCCTGGGTGTGGCTTGAGCATAGATGAGACCTCAAAGCCCACCTCTATAGTGACGCACTTCCTCCAATAAGACCACACCTACTCAACGAGGCCACACCTCCTAATAGTTCCCCTCCCTATGAGGTTATGGTGCCAGTTACATTCAAATCACCACAGAGCCAGTTCTCCTTTTCGACCTACACACGGAGTCTGGAGTTGAACTTGGGTTGTCAGGTTTGGGCAGCAGAGGCCTTTCCTCACAGTCATTTATCTCACTGACCCAGCTTTTATCTATCTTATACATTGGGAGAAATGTAAAATTTCATTTCAAAAACAGAAATAAAATCCTCAAGATCAATGTCATCCTCTTACAGATAAGAAGCCAAGTAGCACCGAGCTGTTTACTTCTCTCTGCTTCAGTCTTCTAGGGTTAAGCAGACATGCCCCCCAAGCCTTACCTAGCCCAGCACCAACTTCTCCATTGACAGTAGCATTTAAATATTCTCAAAGTCTACTGGGAGTCTGGAAGATTCTAGAAGTCAGATTATTCAGGCCATGTTTCTGTTTGTAACTTGCCAGATACAACTGGAAAGTTAATCTTGCAGCGAATTATCAAAGGAGAATGAAGCATTATTGCAATCCAGCTTTGATTTGTGACATCCCATGAGTCTCTCTGAGGTCCCCTATATCAAACATGTTGTAAAACTTTGATGATCATTAATATTTTCATTTCTTAAATGAGGATGATATGATACCAACAACTGAAACATTTCATCAAACTAGCAAAGATTCTGAAGACTGATCACTTAAGTGTTGCTGAGAACATGAGACCAGAAATTTCAAGTATTGCTCAGAGGAGCGGGATTCACTTTGACCTTTAGGAAGCAACTAAGCAAAACCCAGCATGCTGGCTCAGGAGATAGTCAGAGTACTCGCTATCCAAGCTTGAGGACCTGAGGTCCAATTGGTAGAACCCACATACAAAATCTGGCCTGATCACGAAGATCTGTTTTCCCAGCACTTTATGGGGCAGAGACAAGAGGGTCACTGGGGCTGTCTGTCCAGCCAGCCTTAGCCAAAAGAAAAGAAAAAAAAAAGGATGAGGTCCCAGACTCAGTAAGAGACCCTGTCTCAAGGGAACAAGGTGGAGAGTGATATAGCAGGACACTTGACATCCCCCTCTGACCTGTACATACACACACACACACACACACACACACGGAGTTGCATTTATATTCATACAACACACACACACACCATAACACAAGGACATAAGTACAGATATATTTATGTATCTTTTTAGGTTTATTTTATTTTTATATATGTACACCTGTGTAAGTGAACACGTGTGTGAAGATACCCATGGAGACCAGAAGAGGAGATGGAGTTTCAGGTAGTTGCAAGTCACTTGACAAAGGTGCTGGGAGCTAACGTGGGCTCCTCTGCCAGAGCAACAAGCATTCTTAACCACTGAGCCATCTCTCCTGCGTATCTATGTATCCTATCTTATAGGAGACCTGTACGAAGACATTCATGGTGGAGTTAGAGACAGATGCCCACTTGCAGGAGTGCGTAAATCTAATGGCTATTCAAAGTGTAAAGTAGTAGATAGAATTTAAAATTCACAAATTACAGGTATATGCATCAATGAATGTAATAAAGTGGCCACAAACAAGCTACACGGTCTTTCTGTCCCCTGGGTTCTTCATTAAAAAGATGATAATAACGATAATCTATGTGCAGACTTGTGATAGAGGTTTTGAGTTAATATATGCAAAGCACTTAGAAAGCGCTGTAAGCACTTGAAAAGCGTTTGCTTTTGCTAGGGTAAGTCTGAAAACAACACTGAATTAGAAAAGAAAGTAGCAGAAGCCACCAAGTGTAAGCTAGTCTGTCTGAGTTCTGGGCTTATATTTGTTGTCAGAGTTTTGGACCAAGAAATCGAAAGTCTCAAGAGTTCTTTTCATTATTTATTGTTTTTCCATAAAAGCTATTTCACACATTTTAAAAATATGACATTATATAGCTATAAGAACAGGGGGCCATTTATATGATGAAGTAGATATGAAAATTTAAAGGTATTTTGCTAAAAATTAATAAATATAGGGTTTGTTATTATTCTCCATATTTATTGTGACAAAGACATGCTTAATTTAAAAGAACAATTATCTCAACCTGAAATAGATGTTTAATAATAGCAATTTTTCATTTTTAATGTTTATTCAGAGTGTGTGTGTGTGTGTGTGTGTGTTGGCACGTATGTGCTATGATTGCCATGATATGAATATGGAGGTCAGAAGACAATTTGCTGATGTCAGTTCTCTCCTTTGTGGAGAAGATGTCAGTTCTTCTCGTTGTGGAATCCAGGGATTAAACTCATCTCATCAGCCTCAGCAGCCAGCGCTTTCACCTTCTGAGTTATCTTGTCAGTCCAAAACCATTTTTTAAACAGATCATCAACATCAGAACACCCCACAAAAGTCATTTTAAATGAAATAGAAGAAATATTCCACTCATTTCGATTACTTTCATTCTGTATCAACACTGATTAAATATTTTAAAGATATACATATATATATTTTTTAATTCTGTTTATGGGGGGGCTTTATGTGCATATAAGTGCACGTGTTTGTGGAAGCCAGAAGAGGACGCTGGATCCCCTAGACCTGGAGTTATAGGTGGTTATGAGCTATCCAACATGGGTGCTCAAAACTGAACTTGGGTCTTCTGCAAGAGCATATTCTCTCTTAACCACTGAGTCATCTCTCCAGCCATGACACTGGTTACATTTAAGAGTAAAATTGACTTGGACATTGTAGTGCATGTTGCTAAATATGGATTAATTTCTTTTTTAAAAAAATGGAAAATAATTACAAGCCCTTTCAGCGAACAGTAATTTGTAACACATATTCAAATATTGGAAAATGTCAGCAAATACCATTTAGCAGTATTCAAATTATGTAGTATTTAAATTTCCTAGCAAGATTAACATCATACACAGAGCCATGTGCCAAAATTGCCAATTTAAGAACTTTGCATCTGGTTGCTATTTCTTATCATGCCCCTTAAAGATTAGTCTATATTATGCTGTGTATCTAAACTTACAAATATGTACTCGTATATCAACTAGAATTAACAGCAGATATGACCATGGGCATATACTCAAAATGCAGCCACAGTGGCAAGTAGGACTTAAGAGGCTGTGGCCACTGCCCTCCCATATGTGCCTTTTCTGATCTGAAATTGTCACCTTCAGCTTGCTGCTCAGCATTTATTGCTATCTACCTGGTAATGGATTCTTCCCGGCCAACAATATCTCTATACTACTCATTGCATTTTAATTCCAAAAAAAAATTATGTAGCTTTTTTTTTCATTTTCTCAATTTCTTAAAATGGTTTTTCTCAAGATATAGGATTTGAAAAAAAATGTGTACATTTCCCAAGAAATACCCTAATGGAATTCACATACAGAAACCCTAATCTACATTATACAATGTGTGAACTAAAGAGATGCTTACTATCTTCCTAACTGTGATTTAAGAAGAAATTACTTGCTTCAGGCTGATCAACAGGTCCAGGGTATGGACAAGGAATCCTTGCCTTTACCACTATCCCAGACGACTTGGAGGAAGACAGCACAAGAGAAAACCCAGGTGAATGCTGACCAAATCCAAAGAATACAAGAGAATCCTAGGTCGTGATCAAATAGGATTAGAAAAATCTCACCCTGTATTAGTTACTTTTCTCAGAGCCGGGACAGAGGACCTGATGAAAGCAGCCAAAGGAAGGGAGGAAGAAAGGGCTGGCTCGTTACTGCAAGGATACACTCCATGATGGCGGAGAAGTCATGACAGCAAGGGAGTAAGCCAGCTGGACATACGGCATCCCATAGTCAGGAAGGAGAGAGAGGTGGACACCGGTGCTCATCTCGTTATATCCTTTTCATTCAGTACTAGACCCCAGCCCATGAGAAGGTGCTACCCATATTTAGAGTGCTTCATCTCACCTCAATTAGTGAAATCTTGGGACTCCCTCACAAACATACCTAGAGGTTTGTCTCCTAGGGGAGTCTAGATTCTAGGTGTTGCCAGTAGTGACCATAACACACCCTAAGCCAAATAAATGAGGTGCCAGAGAAGGTGAATGCTTGTTCCTAACTGTGCATGGTTAGAAAGACCTCTCAGACAGGGCAGCTGTGACGCATGCCTTTAATCCCAGCACTCGGGAGGCAGAGCCAGGCAGATCTCTGTGAGTTCGAGGCCAGCCTGGTCTACAGAGCGAGATCCAGGCCAGGCACCAAAACTACACAGAGAAACTCTGTCCTGAAAAACCAAAAAAAAAAAAAAAAGAAAAAAAAGAAAAGAAAAGAAAGGAAAAGAAAAAGAAAGAAAAGAAAAGAAAGAAAAGAAAAAAAGAAAGAACGACCTCTCAGTTCTCAAGACAAAAACTGTTGATCACTCTCATGATTCAGGAAATCAACGTCACTGTAGTGCTGGCTAGCCTGAAAACTGTTAATTAGTCTCAATTGGGTGAAGAAGAAGGAGAAGGCAAGAAAGGGTAGAAGATAAGCATGGCACTGATGGGACAAACCATGAAGAATTTCCAAAGCTTGGCCCTATTGAAAGGAGAACTCCAAACCACACTCATTTGCATGCTTTTATTCACGGTACAATGGCACTCTCTGACATCATTGTATTGCTTTATTTTTGTTTGCGTCTTGTAACACGAATCTTAAAAGGTCTTATAATAAAAACCTCAGAGCAAGATACTGAGGTGAAAGCTGAAAGATCAGGGAAGCACAACAGCCAGCCACTAGTTTACCTCTAAGAAATCCTCAGTCTCAAGAGAGCGAGTTCCTGTTTCCTCACACCTTATATACCTTTCTGTGTCCTGCCACATTACTTCCTGGGATTAAAGGCGTGTGTCACCACTGCCTGGTTCTATTTCTGTCATGTAGCCCAGTGTGGCCTTGAACTCACAGAGATCCAGACAGATCTCTGCCTCCCAAGTGATAGGATTAAAGGTGTGTGCCACTATTGCCTGACCTCTATGTCTAATTTAGTGACTCACTCTGTTCTCTGATCCCCAGGTAAGCTTTATTGGGGTACACAATATATCACCACAGTTTCTCAATAGTTGCTTTTTATAATATTCTTTTATTTTTTGAAATTATAATATAATTACATAACTTTTCTCTTCCCTTTCTTCCCTCCCATGTAACCCCTTTGCTCTCTCAAATTTATGGCCTCTTTTTTAATGTGTTATATATCAACATTATCAACATATATATTCCTAAATATGTAGATATGTTTCTTTTTTATTAAACATAATTTGTGTATTGATCCTTTGGGAATTTCACATCATGTACCCCAATCCCACTCATTTCTCCATCATCTGTTGGGCCCTGACCCCCGTTCCTTGGGTAGCTGTTGCCTTGCTTGCTGACCTTGATCAGATGTCCTCCCTATGCTGATTCCCTGCTGGTTTCTTTCCTCCTAAACAGCTTCCTGGAGGTTCCTTGTTTGTGTTTCCTACATATTGGTGTAAACAGCTAGGATGCAAGTATGCAAAACATCTGTAGGGAACTTCTGCCCTCCCAGGTTCTCCCACTGTGCTGTAAGCCTTGTATTTAAGGCCTCTTCCCTCCTTCAATAAAAGGCATTCTACTGAGATGAATGACCCGCTGTCTTGTCTCTGTTTTCATCCTCAGCCCATCGCTGAGGGCATAGTGAATGGGTAGTAGCACGGGTGCTACAATCCTTCTATAGCCACCCTTCACCCTTGTAGCACCCACCCCCAGGAAAACTTAAAAAGAAATAATAAAAATAACATTTTCCAAAAAAACAAAAAAAATGAAAAAATATGTATATGAAACAAAAAAATACAAATAAAAACATTAATTAAAAAAAAAACAAACAAAAGACACTTTGCCCTTCTTTCTTTCCAGCCTCTCTATTGCCTCTTCATTCATCTTAGTGGCATTGGGAGCTGCTGTGTATCATGCAATATATCCTTTTGTCCAGACAGATCTATTTGCAAATGTTTATTGTGTAATGTGTTGTTGGTCAGGTTCAAGGCCTCTGACTTCTGGTACACAGTCTATACTGGACCCTCACCAAAACGCCTCTCTGATATCCTGCTGTTGCCCTGAGTCATGGAGATCCTGTGGCTACGGTTCCACAGAATCAGTCCCTTCACAGGCTCCAGCAGGTCATAGATGGATTAGATGTTGGGATGTGCCAACTCAAGACCCTGGATGTATGCCTGCCTGGGTGGTAGCTGAGTTGGTCTGTCCAGGCCACTGGGACCACCCACCTCGGGTGAGAGGCAGAGCCAGCTCTACCACGCCTGCAGTGAGGGGTGGGACCAGCTTTCCCAAGTGTGAAAAGGGGACTCTCTGAGGGGTAGGAACCAGCTCTCCTGCGCTGGGGTATAGCAGGCTGGCAATGGGAAGCTTTCTGGTGAGGAGGGTGGGGCAGCTTTCCCTGACCAATAAGGGGTGGCTCAGCACGGCCCTCAATCTTCCCCACATGGTTGAACACGTGGTTGAAAACATAGTTCACCTCGGCCCCTGTAGTGGCATAAGCAACAGCTGCAACAGTACCGTGAACCCAGACATAGTTATCAGCAATAGCTTGAGTCCAGAGGTCACTATGGCTCTGGGGGGCAGGGCAGGTCTCTCAGATCAGCATGGACCCAGAGCTGCATGGTCCCTGGACTCCAAGATGGCCACAGATGGCAGCCCAGACCCCAGGCAGTTGCATAGACTACAATAGTAACAGGAGCTTGGACATCAACACAGACCCTAGCTATAACAGGGCCATGGATACAGACAGACATGCAGCTAGGGCCAGGATTCACCATGGTCCTGGGTGGCAGTGCAGGACAGTCTGATTTATATGGCCCTAGCAGCGGGATGATACTTGGATACTAACATGGCCTCAGGTGTCAGCCCAGACCCTGGGCATCTGCACGGCCTTTGGCGGTAACAGGAGCCACAGACATCAACATGGACCCTGGCTGTAGGAGGGCCACAGACCTAGGCATGATCCTTGGCTACAGCTCAAGCCAGATGTCTCCATGGCCTTGGGTGGCAGTATAGGCCATTCAGATAAATGGCCCCTGCAGTGGCATGACCCTTGAATACCAATGTGGCTACGTGTGGCAGACCAGACCCCAGGCATCCTCAAGGCCTTCCCTTCAGTGGTAACAGTAGCCATGGACATCAGTATAGACCACAGCTGCAGCAGGGCCATAGATCCAGACATGACCCTTGGCAACAGCCCAGGCCCAGGCTTCACCATGGCCCCAAGTGGCAAGCAAGCCACCCGTATTAGCCCACTGTTCACTGCCTTTGCTTGTTCAGATCTGTCTCTCTCCACAGGACATAAACCATTCTGCCTGCCTCTCTCTCTCTCTCTCTCTCTCTCTCTCTCTCTCTCTCTCTCTCTCTCTCTCTCTCTCTCTCCCAAATATTTGCTCACCATAATGGCATTGGGCAGGCCTGTGATTTCTTCTTTCCACCTAGATATATGTTTCTAAACATATAACTACAACCTGCTCAGTCTGTATAATGTTACATGTATGTATATGACCTCAGGCTGGACCACTGGTATTGGATAACCAATTGGCAGTCTCTTCCTTGGGGTGACTATTTCTTCCAGTCTCGTCATTTCCCAGGTGCCCATGGTTCTTTACATGAGGTTGAGGCCCCTCCAACCTACCCACAGTGTAGCTATCATTCCTCATCAAAGAAACTTCTCTTTGCAATAGATGGACATCATTACAGAAAATCGCAACCAATCAAAATGCAGAGAATAAGAGATCATGGGGCGTGTAGTCCACACAGATGCAACCAAAACACAATTCCTGTATCTATGGCTCAGGGATCGTTGTGGAAGAGGGAGCAGGAAGATTGTAAGAGCCCAAGGAACAGGAGGTTTGTTCCGAGGTTGTGTATCCTAGAAATGTCAAAACGGGGCTACACCCACGAAGTCTCATCCTCATGGCCGCCCAAATAAGACCTACACAGTGAAAACATTGAGAGACACCCTTGTGTTTCTTCTAACATCTGTTCATCGTGCTTAACATTTCCTAGTTGCTTTACAATCATGAACCAGATAATAACTAAATCATTAGTTTCAAATCTGCATAAGAAAATATTGTGTCAACTTTTTTGTTTTGATGTTTGAGTTAAAATTTTAAGACAGTACATGCATCTGCTAATATTTGAGAAATATTCATACGATGATAAATTGATGTATGTTTTATGATACCACTAAGCAGCAAGAAGAATGCCTTAGGGCTTATGATAGTTAGAAAATCTCCAGACTCCTGGATTCTAAGACTAAAATACTCTCTTTCAGAGCTCGAAAGACAACTCAGCAGTTGAGAGCAATGACTGCTCTTCCAAAGGACCTGGATTCAATTCCTAGCACCCACATGGCAGCTCACGACTGTCTGTAACTTCAGTTCTAGGGGATCTGACACCCTCACATAGACATACATGCAGGCAAAACACCAATGCATATGAAATAAAAATAAATAAATCTTTTTAAACACACACACACACATACACACACACACGAGGATGGGGGTGGCAGACAGACACAGTGTGCTGAGGTCTGCAGTCCTGCGTTTATGTTCTCAGAAAGACCTGGGTTTCTGGATCTTATCCCTGATATCAACCACTGGAAGGTTGCTGAACGTACCCTAAGCTTCTGGCATTTGATCTAAGTCTGGACCTTTCTCCTTTCTCCTACCTCCTTCTGGTTTTTGACTTCTGATGACAAACGGAAGAGGATTCTCCCTCTCAAATGCAACTGCCAAAGCTCACTGTCAACCTGACCCAAGCCACACCACTCAGAAACTATCTGGATATTTATTCAAACGCTGGGGCATAAGGGGAAAGAGATATATTCTGGCGAAAGGGAGGTCTCAGACTACAGCTCTGATTGTAGCTTTTGAGCAGTTGAACAACCTCTTGTCATGGCTGAATAAGTTACAAACACAAACTTCATTTATCAAGAATTGTTAAGCTTATAAATTGTCCGCCTCCCAGCTTCTATTAGAGAAGGACAGCTGCCTAGGAGCACTAAAAACACAGTTTTCCCCTGCTTCCCATTTTACAGGGTTGACAGTTAAGACCTTTGCCTAGCCTAATGCCACAATCTGCATGGCTTTACCCCAACTCTGAGGCAAGTAGACTGAGATACTGGTTGTGACACTACATGGATGCTTAGCTTTACAAAGCTTCAACAGCTGAATTAAGGCAAAAAGACTTACCAGTATTCCTAGCTTGGTCGCTGACTCAAGCATGCTAAAGTTGATGCTAACCAAAGCTTGTTGAAAGCCAGCTATTCCTCAACTGCGTGCAACTACTGCTGTGTGAGATAGATGAAGCACTGAATTCATGACCCTGTCCTCACTGTCATCGTTTTCTCTGTGCTTGACAGACAGCATAGTCTATAATACAACTAGCTAACAGCAAGTTCTGGTGAAGATGATGGGGAGAGTCATGTTTTGATAATGAACAACCACCAGGAACCACATCTGTTCACAGGAAATGTGCTACAATGGGACGGAGAAAGAGACAATGTTGATGACAATTCATGCAGACAACATTGTGTCTTTAATCAACTGGTATAGAATACTTTAGATAAAATAGTGGGTGTCAGAGAGAGACTTTGGAGCACTCAGTCCTACATAGGATGTCCTTATCACACCCCTCCACTCAAGGCTTGGGGGTCTATGTGGACGGGGAAGCAGAAAGATTGTAAGAGCTAGAGGTGGTGGATAACTCTAAAACAAATAGTGTCATCCAGACACAATAATCACAAAAGTACTGATGCACAAAATTCACAAGGACTGTGAGAGCACACACAAGATTTGAACAGGTTCAAACAAGACAAAATCCCACCCCTGAGTGGGTATTTGCAATTGATAACTCCTGGGAGGATATCAGCTTCATCCAATGGAGTAACATTGAGTATATCAACTATACTCTAGGGCAAGCTCCACTCCCAGGAGTAGTTGGCCAATATAAATGTGATTTCAATTTTGTTATTTTTTCTAAATAAGAAAATTCTAACCTAATGCAAAACTATAGGGATGATTATCAAGTATTGTCCAGGACAGGGGAATGGTAATGACATACACAAAACAGAAATACAACCAACAAGAATGATATCAAGCAAGAAACACACACTAAATGTTCAGAAATGTCCAGACCATGGGTAAATGGCATGCTACAGAGATTACTCCAATAGCTGTCCTATCCTAAAGATTCTAACTTTAGGATCTAAAATGTTCTTAGCTAAGATATGAGAGGATTATAACTAACTACCTAGTCTTCAACCCTGTCAAAGACCTGAGGAGGAAAACAGTATTACCTGTGAAAACAAGAAGTGCAGACAAGCAATTTCCAAAAAATTGCAAGAACTGACAAACAGCTGGCAGTCTGGACAGTCATCTAATGTTTCTCAGCACCTTTGGAGCTTCCATTTTTGGCTACAGGCCTAGAAAAATCTGACAGACCATTATCAGAAGCAAGAATTTTGAAAGAACATCTTACTCTGTCTTGGCAAGGTTCAGTAGTTGCTTTTCCTTATGTCCTGCCCACCTGGAAAGGACAGCGTGTCCAGTCAAGGCAAGGACAGTTCTTTGCCCAGCAGGCCATTTTGTGCCAAGAAGAAGACAAACTTCCAAACGGAGTGTCTTAGAAGCCCAAACATTCTCTTGTGAGTAGGTCAGTGCTGCCAGGAACAATTGTGTCTCACGTCAACAGAATTCTAAGTTATCAAAACATTTAAATGCCATATTCTCTAGGTCTATGAAGTGTTTGAAGATTACCTATCCATCTGACAGATGTTTCTGTAAATCTGAAAAACCTAACTAACATAACTATAGATATGACAAGTACGAGTGACTATTAATCTGTAAGTCTTATCTAACTAAATAACCTAAGGACTAAGGTTTCACATTAACAAGGTAAACAATCTGTAAACAGATGTACAGTATAAGGACAATAACCTCAAAATTGTGACAATATACAAAATATCTTAAACAGAGATATAATATATAGTGTATTATGACAACAATATCCTTAATATGTAACAATATATAAAATATCCTAAACAGAGGTAGAACATACAGACATTATGACAAACATAATTTTACATTTGTATCAATATATAAAATATTTCAAATAGGAGTAGGAACATGTGTACAATATGACAATTATAGTTTTGAATTTGTATCAATATACAAATTATCTTAAACAAAAATAGAAAAATAGTTTACATTTGTATCAAGATACAATAATCCATATCAGTGCAAATTATCTAAGGCTGATAGTTTGCTAAATTAGTTTACTAGTAGATATAATAATCTACCTTAATATCCTATACCTATCTATTCCCCTTTTTTCTTTTCTTAAAGAGAATCCTGAGTCTAAATTTTATTGTTCCAACCTCAATCCTATAACAACTGAGAAAATGAAACCTTTGGGAGAGGGGGTGTTATTTTCTTACAATTGCTTCTTTCTGTTTAAGGGGTGATGATATCTCTGTGGGATCCTGTAAGAACGCAAAATGGTTAAGTTTCAAGAGGACTAGCTGTAAAGTCTGTGGCCAGTCTCAGAGTAATGGGTAAGGTTATCTGGGATTCTGGCTAGAAGTGTAATAGGATGGACCACCTCATCTTGGAACTGTCCTGAAGAGTTTGCAGTCCAAAGCTGATCATCGAGTGGTGGTTTTTGGTTCAATGGCATCATTATGAACCAGGGAGAGTCATTGTTGTGGGGCCCCATCTTCTTTCTGAAGACTTCAGGGATTGCTGTTGGAAAGACTTATTTTTCACTGTGGAAAACTTAAACATTATCAATATCAAAGTGGAAAGTTTGGATTTTAGGATATTGTGACATGTGAGGAAGGATTCCAAGGAATCAAGAATAAGCATGGAGAGAAATAGAATCTTGACAACAATGGTCCCTAGATTATTAGCTTTCTTCTGTCCCATACCAGGTGGATCTTCTGGTATGAGACAGAATCTCTTAATCTTTTTCTTTTAGCAACATGCCTGGGTTTAGAGAAGGAGAGAGCCACATTCCAACTCCAATTCCAGCTTGATTTATAATTGAATCAGGACCACAACTTTTCTAGAGTTAAAGAGATATTGGCGTTAGGCAGTAAGACATTACCCTGTAGAGTATATTGGTACCAATAGGTCCTTTTCTTCTGCTGTAGATATCTGGGTGTCCAAGGCCTTATGATTTCTTGAAGATGGGTATTTCTATTATCCTGTAAAGACAGAAAATAGAACCCTGCCCTGGCCCTTGTTCGTTAAATTTCCCTACAACTTGTAGGATTGTCACACTGGTGGATGAGCTATCACTTCTCATCAAGAGGTTTCTCCTGTTCGAATCAAATTTTTATTAATTTTCTTGGTATCCATAGCTCTTCTTCTCCTGCAGAAACAAAAACAAAACCCCTTTCCTGACATAGGATGTATCCTGGTTTCCATTCCAAGGTCAACACATCTTTGAAGTAATCAGGTTGATTTAGCTCAGGAGTTTCTTCTTGTGGTCCAATATCTCTCTGCAGCTGTTGTGCCTTTCTCATCAGCATTGAGAAAATTTAATGTTAATAAAGCATTATGTGATCTATTTCTAGGGAATCTTTGTTACCTCTTCATGTTTATTTAGCATACCCTTTAAAGTTTGATTAGATCTTTCTATGACTGCTTGGCCTGTGGGATTGTGCGGTATACCTGTAATATGCTTTATATTGTAATAAACAAAACACTGTTTCATTTTACTTGAGACATATGTTGGAGCATTGTCAGTCTTAATTTGTACAGGTATTCCCATGATGGCCATAACTTCTAATAGGTGTATAATCACAGAATCAGCCTCTTCAGAACTTACAGGAGTTGCCCATTGAAATCTTGAATAGGTGTCAATAGTATGGTATACATGGTTTAATCTTCCAAATTCTGCAAAATGAAATACATCCATCTGCAAAATTTCATTTCTTTGTATACCTTTAGGATTGCTTCCTGCAGGTAATGGAGTTTGGTTATAGAAGGAACAAGTAGGACATTTTTTTTAATGATTTTTCACAATTTCCTTGGCTTGTTGCCAAGTGATGGAAAAGTCCCATTTCAAACCTTTGCTATTTATATGGTGTTTCTGAGGCTTCCAGTACATTATCTACTAATAACTGATCAATCTCATTATTACCTTGTGCTACAGGACCTGGCAGACCTGTATGGGATCTGGAGCATGATATATATATCCTATTTCTGATCATTTCTTGTAATTGTATAAATAGTGAAGTTAGTTCTGTGTTATCAGGAATAAATTCAGCAGTTTCAATAAGTAAAACAACTCTTTCTGCATAGTGAGAGTCAGTAACTATATTGAGAGATTCTGTGAAGTCCATAAGTACCATAAGAATGGCATACAGTTCTGAAGCTGGAGCATGGCCTCAGGGCTACCCATAAGACCTGAGATGCATGTATGCCACTTTCTTCTCTCTCATGTGGGCTTGGATGGTGGGGACTGACTCAGGTGGCAGAGCAGCATGGGACAGTATCCAACATTCCAGGAGCCTGTGATGATTCTCCTACTCTGTTTTAGTGAGTTTTCTTTTCTAATAAATTCATTTACCCATTAAGTAGACTCCTGTGGATTTCTCACATTATATGGTGCCCAACATGGGGCTCAGATCCAAAAGGTAAATTAGATATAAAAAACTTTAGACTCAAAAATATAGGATAGATGATAGAATATTTTCTTTAATTTTACCAAATACAAATAGACTAGATATTGTAACTGTAACTCTTGCTTGATAACCATTTTGTTATATGTAATTTTACTATGTTAAAGTTAAAAACCTTCCTTTTTGATTAGACAGAAAAGGGGAAGTGCTGTGGGATGTCTTTCTGTATGCTGTGAATATGTGTGGCTCCATTGGTTAATAAATAAAATTGCATTGGCCTATGACAAGGCAGAATAGAAACAGATGGGAAATTGAAAGACAGAGACAAGGAGAAGGCAGAGGCAGAGCAGACACTGCAAGCTGCCACCAGAAGAAGCATGATGTGATAGAACAGCCATGAAGCCACATGGCAAAACACAGATTAATAGGAATGGGTTCAGTTAAGATGTAAGAGCTGGCTAGCAAGAAACCTGAGACGTAGGCCATATAGTTTGTAATTAATATAAGCCTCTGAGTGATTATTTTATAAGTGGCTGTGAGAGCTTGGGTGAGAGAGATTCCTCTGGACTGTGGGGCTAGGCAGGACCAAGAAACTTCCCCCTAAAGTATCCATTCTGTTAGCCTGTGTCTTTGTATAGGCAAATTGAGTCCATTGATACTAATAGATATTAATGACCAGTGATTATTAATTCCTGTTATTCTTTGGTTTTGGTGGTGGTGGTGGTAGTGTATGTGTGTTTCCCTTCGACTTTTGCTGGTTTGAGATTATCTATTGCCTGTGTTTTCATGAGTGAAGCTAACTTCCTTCAGATGGAGTTTTCCTTCTAGTACTTTCTGCAGAGCTGGATTTGTGGATAGGTATTGTTTAAATCTGTTTTTTTTTTCATGGACTATCTTGTTTTCTCTGTCTATAGTGATTGAAAGTTTTGCTTTGTATAATAGTCTGGGTTGGCATCCATGATCTCTTAGTGTCTGCAGAACATCGGTCAAGGACTTTCTTGCTTTTAGAGTCTCCATTGAGAAGTCAGGTGTAATTCTGATAGGTCTGCCTTTATATGTTACTTGGTCTTTTTTCCTTTGCTGTTCTTAATATTCTTTCTTTATTTCATATGTTTAGTGTTTTGATTATTGTGTGGCAAGGGAACTATTTGTTTTGGGTCCAGTCTATTTGGTGTTTTGCAAGCTTCTTATACTTTAATAAGCATGTCCTTTTTTAAGTTGGAAAAATTTTCTTCTATGATTTTTTGACTATATTTTCTGTGCCTCTGGGCTGGAATTCTTTTCTTTCTATCCCTATTATTCCTAGGTTTGGTCTTTTCATGGTGTTCCAGGTTTCCTGGATGTTTTGAGTTATAAATTTTTTGGATTTAACATTTTTTTTGGCCAATGAATCTATTTCCTCTATTGTATCTTCAACACCTGAGATTCTCTCTTCCATCTCTTGTATTCTGTTGGTGATGCTTGCATCTGTAGTTTCTGTTCACTCTCCCAGATTTTCCATTTCCAGAATTCCCTCTGTTTCTGTTTTCTTTATTGTTTCTATTTCAATTTTCAAGTTTTGAATCATTTCCTTTACCTGTTCGATTGTTTTTTTTTCTTGGTTTTCTTGGCTTTCTTTAAGGGATTTATTGATTTCTTCCAATTTTTTGTTTGTCTTTTCCTCGATTTCTTTAAGGGAATTTTTATTTCCTCTTTAAGGGCCTCTATCATCTTCATTAAGTTATTTTTAAGATTGTTTTCTTCTGTTTCATCTGTGTTGGGATGTTCAGGTCTTGCTGTTGTAGGCGGTATCATATTGCCCTTTATGTTGTTGCATGTATTCTTACGTTGCCATTTTCCCATCTGGGTTTGGGATAATTATGGACACAAGTGTTGATTTTTGTAATGTCTTTGTTGGATGGGTCTTCTGTTCCTTTATTGTCTGCTTCCTTTATTATGTTTTGGCCTGAATGGCCAAGGGTTCTAGTGGTTGGCTGGTCCCTCAGGTCCAGTAGGGTTGTCTCAGGTGAGGTTTGTGGGGGTTTGGGTGCCTAAAGGCAGCATGTCCTCTAGTTCTTCTGGATTGTATAGCTTTTCTTGTGCCTATGGAGTCTGTTCTTCCTACTGGCGTGGGTTGTGCCTGTACCTGTACCTGTTCTTCCAGCTGGTGCGGGTAGCACTTGTGCCTATAGGGTCTGCTGTTCTTCCAACTAGAGTAGGTGGTGCTTGTATAGGGGCTGCTGATATTGCAGTGGATGGTAGGCCAAGGGGAGGATGATGGGGTTGGTGACTTTGAGTGGCAGAGTGGGTCGTAGTAGTTGCAGAGTCCAATGTATGCCAGGGGTGGTGGTGAGGTCTGCATGTAGTCTCTTACCTGCTGGCTGGCTGCTGGGGACTGCTCCAGAGCGTGAGTTCCACCAGAGTTGGAGGAAGGGCCCAGCTACCTTGTTGGAGCTGAGATGGGAGGGGAGGGGCATAGGATGTGCACTAGGGTTTAGGGTCTGGAAATTGGGGCAGTTTAACTGGGCAACCAGTCACTTACCTGTTCTTCCAATTGGAGTAGGTGGTGCTTGTATAGGGGCTTCTGATGTTGCTGTGGATGGTTGGCTAAAGGGAGGATGATGGGGTCGGTGGGTTTGCACAGCGGAGTGGGTCAAAGAGATTAGCATCCAGTAGGTATAGGGGGTGGTGGTGTGGTCTGCCCACAGGTCTCTCACCTCTTGGCTGGCTTCTGGGGACTGCTCTTGCTTTCTTATATAACCCCGGACCACCAGTCCAATGTTCATCCCACCCACCATGGGCTGGGCCCTCCCCCTTTGATCACTAATTGAGAAAAAATACCTTACAGATGTATCTCATTGGAGGCATTGCCTCAACTGAGGCTCCATTCTCTCTGATGACTCTAGCTTGTGCCAAGCTGACACACAAAACTAGCCAATACAGTGGATGAATCTGGAAAACATGCTAAGAGAAATAAGCTAGCCACAGGAGAACAAAGATTCCACTTTTACAAAGAGCACTCAGAGGGGCAAACATTAGAATATGATTGACAGGGATTGGGGAAAATGTTCATCCATCCCAACATGATTTCAATTCTAGACAATGAAAAGTTCTGCAGACTTGTCAAACACTGTGCCTAGAGTTCGGAACAAACTGTGTTGTACTCATAATACACCACTAAGGGGGCACTTCTGTTAAATGTTCTTTGCGCGGGGCAGTGGTGGCGCACGCCTTTAATCCCAGCACTCGGGAGGCAGAGCCAGGCGGATCTCTGTGAGTTCAAGGCCAGCCTGGTCTCCAAAGCGAGTTCCAGGAAAGGCGCAAAGCTACACAGAGAAACCCTGTTTCGAAAAACCAAAAAAAAAAAAAAATGTTCTTTGCACAGCCTTGTAAATTCAAGCTCAGTAACTTCCACCAAAACCACCCAGCTTCATAGTGACATGGCAGTGACTCCCATCTGAGAAACACAATTCCAGAGTCATGCTTTTCTTCCTGAAGATTTTAGACTAATATACTGACCTAGCCAGCTGTTCCAAAAGCTAATAGCATAGTGACTGCATGACCTTTAAGAAGCAAATATTTAGGCAAAGATGAAAAGAAAAATTACAGTGAGTCAAGCAGGAGGCATCAATTTTGAAACATCCAAATACCATGGTCATTGACCTATTGAGGGGTAGGAATGGGGCATCGGAAGGGAAATGGGAAATAGATATAGCCATGATACATTATACACATCAATAAAATTCTCAAATAATAAATTTTTAATTTTTTAAAATTGTGTTTGATGGAGTATTTGATAGCATAGACAGGGTTTTGTAATCCACTAATGAAAAAAATCAGATTGCCAAGCTAGGTCTTTATATTTATAAACATAGTGATGGTTTACATTAAAATATTTATGATTTTTTTGCAGTTCAAACCTTTTTTATTTTTTTTATTTTATAATTTAATTTTACATATCAGCCACGGATTCCCCTGTCCTTCCTTCCTCCCGCTCTCCCACACCCTCCCCCCAACCTACCCCCCATTCCCATATCCTCCAGGGCAAGGACTCCCCTGGGGGATTCAGCTCAGCCTGGTAGATTCAATTGAGGCAGGTCCAGTCCCCTCCTCCCTTCACCCAGGCTGAGCAAAGTGTCCCTGCATAGGTCCCAGGCTCCAAACAGCCAGCTCATGCACTAAGGATAGGTCCTGGTCCCACTGCCTGGGGGCCTCCCTAACAGTTTTATTACATAACTAAAATATTTATGATTTTTGCTATATTATTCTTTTCCATATTTGGTCTACTATTTGATTTATGTAATAAAACTGTACAGATTTCTAATGCTTAGTTGTGGTGATGCATTGTATCTCCTAATATTGTGCACCCTTATAAAGTTTATCTGAGGATTAGAGGAAAAAGCCAGCCACTATATTAAACATAGAAGTCAGGCAATGGCAGCACACACCTTTAATCCTAGCATTCTGC
Source organism: Peromyscus nudipes (assembly GCA_902168325.1). NCBI lineage: Eukaryota > Metazoa > Chordata > Mammalia > Rodentia > Cricetidae > Peromyscus > Peromyscus nudipes. The sequence continues at coordinate 21,739 of CABHPH010173383.1, forward strand.
AGGCAGAGATCCATCCAGATCCCTGTGAGTTCAAGGCCACACTGGAAACAGAGCCAGGCATGGTGGCACATGCCTTTAATCCCAGCACTTGAGATCTCATGTCTTTGCTTGGGAAGGACACACGCCTTTAATCCCAGGAAGTAATGGCAGGAAGCAGAGAGGTATATAAGGCACGAGCCCCAGGAGCTAGAGGCTTTCAGCAGCAGTTCAGCTGAGATCCATTCCAGTGAGGACTCAGAGGCTTTCAGTCCAAGGAAACAATTTCAGCTGAGGAGTTGGCAAGGTGAGGTTGGCTGTGACTTATTCCGTCTCTCTGATCTTTCAAAATTTACCCCAATATCTGGCTCCAGGTTTTTTATTAATAAGACCTTTTAAGATTCGTGTTACACTTAGTGACTGATTTTCTCAGATTGCTACCTCTCATAGGTCTCTCATGTACTCAGAAGCTCATGAGTCGGGGCTTCAAGGTTAGTTTCTTTTGCTCAGCTCCGGGGCTGCTACTGTGAATAAGACAAATAGAATCATGAACCCTTCAGCTTAGCGGAGAACAAATAAATTTAAATGTGGTTATTGTTACCAAATGGAAATGGCAGATGTTATACAGCCCAAATAAAAGAAGAGCTGGCTGAGGAAGAACTTTTTTTTTTTTTTTGGTTTTTAGAGACAGGGTTTCTCTGTGTAGCTTTGCGCCTTTCCTGGAACTCACTTGGTAGCCCAGGCTGGCCTTGAACTCACAGAGATCCGCCTGCCTCTAGCCTCTCGAGTGCTGGGATTAAAGGCATGCGCCACCACCGCCTGGCTTGAGGAAGAACTTTTAAGATGAAAAGTAGATATGGGGTCCAGCGCCAGGATATGAAGATTTCAAGAAGAAAGAGCAGCTATTATGTCATCAGAAGACAGAGGGGAGGCGGGGGATGATGAGTGGCAGTGGAGATGAAGGCAGGTGTAGAATGATGCAAGTCTTTGAAAGACGTCAAATGCTGTGGACCTCATCCTGAAGATGATGGCGGCTACTGTTACATGAGGAGACTGCACTGCACTGCATGCGTGAGAGACGTTGTAAGGAGATGGGTTAGGGTGGTTTTTCTTTTTTCATTTTTTTCTAGAAAGGATGATGGCTTGAACCAGGAGGGGAGTGGTGGTTGAGAAGAGAAGCAGATGGATCCCGAGTATGTAAAAACTTTAAATGTACGCAGGACTTGAGTGGGTGTGAACCCCAATAAACTCTCAGTCTGATTGGAGCCACTGGAGAGAATGGATGTAATTCACTGGACTGGAAGGCACTAGAAGTGGAGGAGATGGGCAAAGAAGGCAGTGAACCTTCACCCCTAAAGTCTAAACGAATTGAATAAAATTCTAAAATAATAAGTTGCTGGTCTAGGACATAATTGTGAATAATTAGCTCTCAGAAAGACAAACTACCCTCCTGACAGCTGGGATTTGAAAAGAAATGCGTGATCCTAACTCCTCAGGTAAGTGATGACCTTGCGAAGAGCTTGCTACAGCCTGATCAGCCAGGGTTTCACCCCAACAAACACCAGGTGCCATTTTCTGCATCATTTTTTATCCGGAATCTACATCTTAGTTCAATACAGCAACACGGTAAGCCCTTTGCTTTTCAGACGTTGGCAACTGAGTTCTTACCTCCTGGTGTCTGTTTTTATTTTGTTGGTAAGGAGCTTTAAAGATACTTTCAAACGCTTTTCTAATATCTCAAAATCATCTACATTATGATATTATTGACTTAATGGCAGGGCTATGAACACCTCCATTTGTACTTCAAGAACATTAGGAACATTAGGAAGACCGTGAGAATGAGAATGGGCCCCCCAAATTAAAATGCTTACAGAAACAAAAGATACATGCAAATTGTTGACATGGGCTAAACATAGGGTAGGAATGAAATGCAGGCACCGTGTAATGGTATATGGCACCTTGCTCCAGAGTTGGTAGTGCACTAGAGGTTAGGAAAGACTGTAACATGACAATGTATATAGACCTTTATCCAAAAGCAAAGCAGCTGCAGTTACAAAGGAATATAGACTTTGGAGTTGACAACCCTTTTCTATTTCTAATCTGTTTCATTTCATCTTGAAATTTTATGACTCTCCTGATTTAAGCATATCATCTCAAAATATATTTTTGCAAGATATAAGATTTTAAAATACCTTTGTTAGATTCAGTCATTGTAGATGAATCCTAAGTGGGTGAAATCCATTTTTTTTTTCAAGTTGTATTTGTTGAGCAATAGTGTAAGACAGGACAAAAAGGCAGCTTAGGCTCCTGCCCAACAGGCATGTAGTCTGTACAAAGAAGACAAAACACTCCTAAATAAAAACTCCAGCTGGGGCGGAGGCATACGTGATGAAATAGTAGCAGGATCCCTGTCCTGCTGGAGTGACCAGTGTTTCTGATGTTCAGCAGAGACTGGCGGCTTGTGGTGCACGGCACAAACCTCCTATCACACCTTCCGGGTGCTCTGTAAGGCTGAGGTGGAGACTAATGGTCCCCTATGCAGCAGCTGGTTACACACAACAAGTACGACGAACTGATTTTCAGAACCCAGCAATTGTCCTTCATGGCAGCCCTCTACAGTCCGACGCTCACCTTGTTCTTTATAGAAAATAATAGCATTACATTGCTTTACATTGTCCCACTTTGTCTCAATGCCATTTTCAAAGGATTTTTGCTATTGCTGTTGGATATTCTTTTAAAGACTTTAGTAAAGGTCTAAGAAAAGGAGACAGAACCATAACATGGTTCCAATTTTGTTTCTATAAAAATGTGTATGGGAAACTCAAAAAGGCTGAAAAGAAATAAACCATTGTGCACTGGCTATCACTGGGTTGTCATAACATCAAGGAAATTGTTGTTATGACAGAAAAGCTGATCAAACTGGAAGCACATCTCTTAACTGCTGGATAGATAGGTTAGGATGACTATATGGGTGAAAGTGAACCTCTTAAGAGACGGAACATGGGGGCGCTTAAAAAAAAGATACGAGCATTCCAAAAGACAAGGGAAAGAGAGTTGGATACAGAAAGAAATCAATTCCTGAGACTTCATTCTGAATACTATGGAGATCCACTGCTGTGCTGTGGAGACTGATCTACAGAAAGAAGAGAAGTCACAGGAGAAAGAACTAGGAGGTTTCTTCAGAAAAGGTGTTGGCGTCTTGGAAATATAGTCCATGAATTCACTGTTCTCTGCTCCTTAGGTGAAATGTTAGAATTTCCATAATTTTCTGGTGCCTCCTTAATAAAGGAATAGTCTCTTCTCCGGGATAATAAGAACATCAGTGATCTTATCTGAAGATCTTACAACTGTAATCGGGACTAGTATTAAAACTCCACATCCCCTTCCAATTCTGTCTCTTGTTATGAGCAGTAAGTCTAGGTCCACTTTAGATCTCAGCTTTAATGTAGAACAGGACAACAGCCCAGTTGCTTCTCTCTCACTCCAAATTTTTTGCAACTTGCTGTCTCTAAGATGAGTTAAGCATCTGCAGGATTGGTTGATACTGAAGCTGAGGAGTAGTAAAGGCAGTCCTTGAATGAGTTACCTGTAGCTAGGCATTATCAGTCTCTGAAAATGATGATCCTGAGCCAACTATTTCTTTCATAGGAACCCTTTGCAAATTGCTCTGAAATCTCTTTCTATGTGCTTCTGATCACAGTTCTCCTCTTAAAGATCTCCCACTCCCCCTCAACTCCTTGTTGCAAAGTCCATAGCCTAATTTTAATTATACTGCTACCTCATGCATGATTCTTGATAAAGTCTTTTAGAATATAACCCCAGGCTATCCCCTTCAGTGGGACATATATCTGCTCACAAAAAAAAAAAATACCTTGTCCTACATTCAAAGAAATTAGATCTCTCAACCATCAGGTCAGTCTTAAGCCTCAAGTTTCTCATGAAAGACGTAGAGTACACTAAGTCTTTTCCAGAACGCTTGTATCTCTTTTTAGGTGCCCCTACACTCCCTCTCTTAATAGTTTTGCTTGTGCCCACATAGTCATCCTAACCTACCTACCCAGCAGTTATGAAATGAGCTTCCAGTTTGTTCAGCTTTTGCTTTCTGTCATGATAACAATCTTCTTCATGTTATGGTCACTCGGTGACAGCCAGTGCACAATAGTTTAATCCCTTTTCAGCCTTTTTGCATTTCCTCTACACGTTTTTGTAAACACAAAATGGTGAGTCCTCCAAGGAGACCTTCTGAAACCCCTCCCCTCATGCAAGTTCCCTATGTCCTCCAGAGGGTGAGAATGCTGGTCTGGAGCTGTTAAATGATCCCCCCACCTCTTGGTGTATGCTGCTTATATGGTGAATACTTGGGCTCAGCCAGTGTTGTACTGCATAACTCAAGGGTATAATTCTTAACCTTCACTGCTCCTCTTGGCATTGATGAGCTATGGCAAGACACTGTTGTGCTATTTCATTTTAGAAATTTTTTTTCCTATATTTCATTCCTTCAGACATTTACATATCAGTGGTGGTGGAGGGGGTGAAGATGAATGCCTTCTTGTGGTGCTGGGCATCAATCCCAGGGACAAACACATACTAAGCAAATTCCCTACCCCTCTAAGAGCATCTAGTACTAATTTTGTAGAAACAAGTTAGCTGTAGCTGTATATATTTATTCATCCAAGTGTTTAAATGCTAGGTATTAGATAAATCAATGACAAGATAATTCCCTTGAAATCTGGAGCTGTAAAAAATTTACAAAATCTCAGAGATTGCCCCATGCACCTATAGCAATTGGTCTCTCACATGTCCCTGTGGTTGATATATTGTGAACCCCAATAAACTTATCTGGGTGTCAGAGAACAGAACAGCTGTAATATTAAACACAGTGGTAGCACACACCTTTAATCCTAGTATTCCAGAGGCAGAGAGCGATCTGGATCTCTGTGAGTTCAAAGCCACACTGGAAACAACCAGGCATGGTGACTCACGCCTTTAATCTCAGGAAGTGATGGCAGGAAGCAGAAAGGTATATAAGGTGTGAGGACTAGGAAATAGAGCTGGTTCAGCTTTTAGGCTTTTGGGCAGCAGTTCAGCTGAGATTCATTCTAGATGAGGACTTAGAGGCATCCAGTCTGAGGAAACAGGATCAGCTGAGGAACTGGCAAGGTGAAGTGGCTGTGGCTTGTTCTGCTTCTCTGATCTTCCAGCATTCACCCCAATGCCTAGCTTCAGGTTTGATTTTATTAATAAGACCTGCTAAGATTCATGCTACACATCCCCATGAGCAAGCCAGTTGCTGAAGGCTGGAGAGATGGCTCTGGTGGTCAAGAGAACGTTGCTCTTTCAGGGGACCCAGCTTCCATTCCCAGCACCCACATGGTGACTCACAACCATTAGTAACTCCAGTTCTAGAGGAGCTGATCCCTTCTTCAGGCCTCCGTGGTCAACAGGCACACAGTTGGTGCCTAGACATACATACAGGCAAAATATCAATGCATATAAGATAAAAATAAATAAATCTAATCTAAAGAGTCACAGTGATAAAGGTAAAGAAGCTAAAAGACTGAGCAAAGAAGATTAAAAGAACAACACATCCAGGCAAAGTTACTATTAGGCAAGGACTGTAGAAATTTTACATTAGTGCAGCTAGCAGTTGTCAGAATAATAACTAGGTCATCTAACAAAACCACCTAAGGAAGGCATATACAATATGTACCTTGTGGGTCCAAGTCTGAGATCACAAATTTCGTTGTTCGGTTTAAAGTTAATTTCTGCCTTATGTCTGCTCAGTGGGAAATTTTAATATCTGTCATTTTGTGATAATCTGTTGGCTTTGGTTTTCTCTTATAGGTTCAGGGTAGGCACAAGGGGTAGGTAGAAAGGGTAACTTACATGCTGGAATGAGCATGCTGGTCTTCTGCTATCCTTGGCAAAATGCTTGTATCCCTAATTGGGGGAGGAAATTTTTACCTATCCGTTCTCTCCAAGATCGCATTCATTTCCCTAAATACTATCATATCTTCATTAATAGAGGTTGGCTGTTTCCCCAACTGAAACACTAAAGTATAACCCAGGACCAACCTATGCAAGAAAAAGATATAAAAACAAATAAATAAGTCAGAGAGGCAAAGAGTCAGAGGGGAAAAAACAGTGAAATGTGATATGAAGTTCAACATTTGTTTCATCGACTGCAATTTCTTTTTTTTAACCTTCTTTTTATTTATTCTTTGTGTCTTTCACACCATGCCTCCCATTCCCACCAATCTCCCCCTGACACACACACACACCAGAATAAAACAAAATACCATTTAAAAGAAAAAAAGGGAAAAGGGGAAAAAGGGAAATTCTCATCATGGAAACTGCAGTGTGACACAGTGAGTCACACAGTAAATCCCTTTTCCATACATTTTTACAATCAGGCATTCATCTCAAAGAATCATTGGTCTGGTTCAAGGCCCCTGGTCTCTGCTATACCATTGGCACTGGGTCCTCACTGGGACTCTCCCTGGACATCCTGTTGCTGCTCTGTGTTGTGCAAGATCCTGAAGCCCTGGGTCCACAGGACCGACGCCACTGTGACCCCCACCCCTGTGCCCCAGATCACAGATGGGATGGATGTTGGGGTGGGCCAACACATAACCCTGACTCTGGGCCGGTGTTGACTATAATTTCTAATGCCATTGATTAACTACTTTGCCATTTGCTGGCCTGGGCGACAGCCAGATGGATTTTTTGGGGATAGGACCAAAAAAGAGCTCCCAAGTTCCTAAAAAAAAAAAAAGTATAGTTTTAATGATGGGAAACTCATCTTAGAGAAAATAACTGGGGCTGGCAGAGGCCCACTTAATAAATTGCAACCCTACGGCACTAAATGGTGCTTCTGTGGCTGGGGCAAGTTCTCTCTCTCTCTCTCTCTCTCTCTCTCTCTCTCTCTCTCTCTCTCT
>CABHPH010173384.1:0-28682 GCA_902168325.1 Peromyscus nudipes
CTTTCCTGTTACTCAGTAGTGGTGCAGTGTGTAGCACGAATCATAATTGGTCTTACTAATAAAAACCCAGAGTCAGATATCAGGGTGAAAGCTGAAAGATCAGAGAAGGAGAGCAGCCAACCACTAGATCTTACCTCTAGATCTTACCTCTATGAAATCCTCAGCCAAAAGAGCTTGACTCCTGTCTCCTCCCACCTTATATTCCTTTCTCCACCCAGCCATACCACTACCTGTCTCTACTTCCCTACTGCTGAGATTAAAGGCGTGAGATCCCAAGTGCTGGGATCAATGGTGTGTGCCACCACTGCTTGGCTCTGTTTCTCTTTTAGAATGGATCAATCTTGTGTAGCCCAGGGTGGCCTTGAACTCACAGAGATCTGTCTGCCTCTGATGGGATTAAAGGTGTGTGCCACCATTGCCTGGCCTCTATGGCTCACTAGTGGCTTAGCTCCACACACTGATCTCCAGGCAAACTTTATTTGTTAGATCACAAACAAAATAATCACCACACAGTGACTATATTTCATTGGTATGAAAAAATGCTTTAAGTATTAGAAATAGCATAGAACTATTTTCAAATCATTCTGTACATCATGCATTTTTTGCAATAGGTAATATAAAACTACATGCAATTAAAACACACTTGCTCCAACTGTCCAAAATATATGGAATATTCCTCCTTTTTGCAAAACGAAACTTCTCAAACACAGGAGAGATCATCTCTCCTAATTTCAAATTCTGTTAAATTCATTCCGTTTCTTCTTCACATCACGAATAGGTAATAGTTATATTCAATTATGTCACTTCTTTGCCTTTTAAAGCTTACAGTATTTGTGACAATAACCTAATTTCAGTTCCCCATTCAAACCATTGTGCATGTGACCTTTGGGCTTTCCTCCGGTGTAATTGTAAACTGTCTGGAACAAGTGATTTTTAAGTTTATAATTTTTGTTTCATAATAATAAAAAAAACACAGTTAACATAGATCAAACATTATGACGTATCAGGCACTATACTTACCACTTTTGCAAGTATCCCATTCACTGCCTCTAATATGCTGATAATAAATCAAATCCCAATAGAGCTGTTAAGCCCTGTGTTTCAGGCTCACAGCTATGTGTCAGATTTGATCAGAAGCCAGGCACTTGAGTGTCATGGTCTACACTCTTACTCACAACTCCATATAAAACTCATCAACCTATTGCTAAAATAACTCACAATAGGAGCAGGCATTTGTTGTATGTCCTTCCTTGTTTGAATTTGGGATGTTTCGGGTTTGCGACAATCTACTGCTCTATAATTATTAAGAATCTACTCTCAGACATGACTATGAAGCAAACAAATAAGGAAAAGAGGTGTTTATATAAAGTATCTTATCATAGAGAACAATGCAAGGAGCAAGGGAAATCATTCCTGTATTTTTATAATGTTGCATTTACTAACTAGAAAATGAAATGTGGTCAGGCAGGTAATACACACCTATAATCCCAGAACTCAGGAGGCTGAGGCAGGAGGTTTGTAAGTTAGAGACTAGGCTGGCTATATACTCAGACCGCATCTAAAAGAAAAAGAAACAAAACATAGAAGGAAGAAATGAAAAAGAAAGAAAGAAAATGAAAAGCTGTCTATTTCTTTTCTGTCATTTCTCTAAGCAGATTTTCTCTTTGTAAAACTGAAAACATATTCCCATCTGCATTTTTCACATAACATTAGAGATGAGTGTTTCCTATATCATTAAGTATCTTTCTGAAAAAAAAATGACTCAGTGGTGCTCTGGATATCATTTTAATGAGTACATGCTAGTATATGAGTGAGCTATAAAATATTTTTTATTAATCCCCAATTGTTGAATGTTTATAGTGTTCATTTTTTCTGTTATAAAACAGTGTCTTTAATAAACTATAAGAAAGTCCTAGGACAGAAATAAAATGATTCAAGGTTTTCAATTATTCAATGCAAGAAAAGCATAAAAACATACTCAAGTAAAATGGTTCTCTGGTATTTTGAATGCCACTCTCATCTTTAAAGGATGGATTTCCAGCTGAAATTGTATCATTTTTCTTATAGTTGTATGCATCGACCATTTTTTTCTACTTTACATCTCTTCCGTACTTGCTGTATTGGTTTCTACATTATGATCCTATGTCCTTACTTCTTTATATTGTATAGGATTCACTATAAATATGCAATTAAAGAATACCCAAATTCCTGGGAAGAATAATTTTTAGTCTTTCTCATCTTGTCTTCATCTTTTCTTTTCCAATAAACATAGGTAGAGCCATTAAGTATTGGTCTGTATCCATTCTCCCAGCTGAAGGTAGATCATCATCACCAAATACATTTCCAAGCTGAGGTTTAAAAATGTCATGCACTTCCACTGAGATTCAATTCTTGTAAAGTAAAATGATATAATGGTTTTAATTGTTTTCTTTCCCTTAGCAGGAAGAAATAGTTGGGTGACTTAATTTTTTATGCTTTCATAAATTTAAAAATAAATATATAAATAAAACTATCCAAGGTGATAAATTATTCATCATGTTGTTTTGTCCTAAATCCCTGTTTAATTTTTCCCATAATTTCCACATGTATTTTTCTGTCCCATAATACTTTAGATATCAGTTAATAAATATGTATGTTTGTGTGTTGATCACTGGGTTAAATCACATGAATGTGTATCAAATCCAAGGGACTAATTACTACAAGCTTTCTATTGCATTGTGGAGAAGTTTGCTGGGAATTGAATATTAAAAATGCAAAAGATCTCTCTCTATGCAAAATGTAAACTGATTTCTTCTCACAAGAAAAGATAGTATAAGCTGAAAGAAAATTAGGATAAGAAAAGAAAATATATTCTAATTGGTTTTCTCAAATCCATTTTGGCTTTGCTTCTTAATAAAGAGTTAGAGGAGGAGAAATTTAAAGTAGTATATACACACAAACACAAAATAGACACCAAAAGCTGATGTCATACTAACAACATTTCTGGAATTCCATCTAGCACATTTGGGGGTTTGTATCATAGCTATAATCGTTTGAATAAAGATGTACATTTAAACAAGGAGCTGTGACTTTTTATGTATGAGAATGCTTCCTCAAGGGTCACCTGTTCCAGAACATTTGCCCCAAGACCTTCATGGAGTAAATCTAAAACTTACGATGAGGAAAAAATGCCCGCCGTATGCATTTCATTAAACATTGCCTGTTTCTAAAGGATGCAGTTTGACTCACGTGCCATCAAGGTCATATATCAGAGCAACTGGTGTTGAGGGACCATTTGTGTTTACCACTTTGGACCAGTTTTGAAGACAGCCATTTGCACTTTTGCTGACTGTGAATACTGGGAATCGGACTCAGAGACAATGCTCTCCAGTAGTATTTAGCTGTTTTCAGGACCCCTAAGAAATGTCCACAGAGACGACACAAATGGCATGGAAAGAGAAAAGGCAAGCAGATCTGCCCCTCCTTTCAATCAAAGTGCCCAGTTTTCATCTGTCTTTTTTTTTTTTTAGTGTTATTATTTATTTATATCATTTTTACTAAATTTTATATTATCTGGCTACATCTTGATCAGAAGGCAACAGGAAGTTGACTGACTCCCTGGGCGTGGCTTGAGCATAGATGAGACCTCAAAGCCCACCTCTATAGTGACGCACTTCCTCCAATAAGACCACACCTACTCAACGAGGCCACACCTCCTAATAGTTCCCCTCCCTATGAGGTTATGGGGCCAGTTACATTCAAATCACCACAAAGCCAGTTCTCCTTTTCGACCTACACACGGAGTCTGGAGTTGAACTCGGGTTGTCAGGTTTGGGCAGCAGAGGCCTTTCCTCACAGTCATTTATCTCACTGACCCAGCTTTTATCTATCTTATACATTGGGAGAAATGTAAAATTTCATTTCAAAAACAGAAATAAAATCCTCAAGATCAATGTCATCCTCTTACAGATAAGAAGCCAAGTAGCACCGAGCTGTTTACTTCTCTCTGCTTCAGTCTTCTAGGGTTAAGCAGACATGCCCCCCAAGCCTTACCTAGCCCAGCACCAACTTCTCCATTGACAGTAGCATTTAAATATTCTCAAAGTCTACTGGGAGTCTGGAAGATTCTAGAAGTCAGATTATTCAGGCCATGTTTCTGTTTGTAACTTGCCAGATACAACTGGAAAGTTAATCTTGCAGCGAATTATCAAAGGAGAATGAAGCATTATTGCGATCCAGCTTTGATTTGTGACATCCCATGAGTCTCTCTGAGGTCCCCTAAATCAAACATGTTGTAAAATTTTGATGATCATTAATATTTTCATTTCTTAAATGAGGATGATATGATACCAATAACTGAAACATTTCATCAAACTAGCAAAGATTCTGAAGACTGATCACTTAAGTGTTGCTGAGAACATGAGACCAGAAATTTGAAGCATTGCTCAGAGGAGCGGGATTCACTTTGACCTTTAGGAAGCAACTAAGCAAAACCCAGCACGCTGGCTCAGGAGATGGTCAGAGTACTCGCTATCCAAGCTTGAGGACCTGAGGTCCAATTGGTAGAACCCACATACAAAATCTGGCCTGATCACGAAGATCTGTTTTCCCAGCACTTTATGGGGCAGAGACAAGAGGGTCACTGGGGCTGTCTGTCCAGCCAGCCTTAGCCAAAAGAAAAGAAAAAAAAAAGGATGAGGTCCCAGACTCAGTAAGAGACCCTGTCTCAAGGGAATAAGGTGGAGAGTGATATAGCAGGACACTTGACATCCCCCTCTGACCTGTACATACACACACACACACACACACACACACACGGAGTTGCATTTATATTCATACAACACACACACACACACCCTAACACAAGGACGTAAGTACAGATATATTTATGTATCTTTTTAGGTTTATTTTATTTTTATGTATGTACACCTGTGTAAGTGAACACGTGTGTGAAGATACCCATGGAGACCAGAAGAGGAGATGGAGTTTCAGGTAGTTGCAAGTCACTTGACAAAGGTGCTGGGAGCTAACGTGGGCTCCTCTGCCAGAGCAACAAGCATTCTTAACCACTGAGCCATCTCTCCTGCGTATCTATGTATCCTATCTTATAGGAGACCTGTACGAAGACATTCATGGTAGAGTTAGAGACAGATGCCCACTTGCAGGAGTGCGTAAATCTAATGGCTATTCAAAGTGTAAAGTAGTAGATAGAATTTAAAATTCACAAATTACAGGTATATGCATCAATGAATGTAATAAAGTGGCCACAAACAAGCTACACTGTCTTTCTGTCCCCTGGGTTCTTCATTAAAAAGATGATAATAACGATAATCTATGTGCAGACTTGTGATAGAAGTTTTGAGTTAATATATGCAAAGCACTTAGAAAGCGCTGATGCTGTAAGCACTTGAAAAGCGTTTGCTTTTGCTAGGGTAAGTCTGAAAACAACACTGAATTAGAAAAGAAAGTAGCAGAAGCCACCAAGTGTAAGCTAGTCTGTCTGAGTTCTGGGCTTATATTTGTTGTCAGAGTTTTGGACCAAGAAATCGAAAGTCTCAAGAGTTCTTTTCATTATTTATTGTTTTTCCATAAAAGCTATTTCACACATTTTAAAAATATGACATTATATAGCTATAAGAACAGGGGGCCATTTATATGATGAAGTAGATATGAAAATTTAAAGGTATTTTGCTAAAAATTAATAAATATAGGGTTTGTTATTATTCTCCATATTTATTGTGACAAAGACATGCTTAATTTAAAAGAACAATTATCTCAACCTGAAATAGATGTTTAATAATAGCAATTTTTCATTTTTAATGTTTATTCAGAGTGTGTGTGTGTGTGTGTGTGTGTTGGCACGTATGTGCTATGATTGCCATGATATGAATATGGAGGTCAGAAGACAATTTGCTGATGTCAGTTCTCTCCTTTGTGGAGAAGATGTCAGTTCTTCTCGTTGTGGAATCCAGGGATTAAACTCATCTCATCAGCCTCAGCAGCCAGCGCTTTCACCTTCTGAGTTATCTTGTCAGTCCAAAACCATTTTTTAAACAGATCATCAACATCAGAACACCCCACAAAAGTCATTTTAAATGAAATATAAGAAATATTCCACTCATTTTGATTACTTTCATTCTGTATCAACACTGATTAAATATTTTAAAGATATACATATATATTTTTAATTCTGTTTATGGGGGGGCTTTATGTGCATATAAGTGCACGTGTTTGTGGAGGCCAGAAGAGGATGCTGGATCCCCTAGACCTGGAGTTATAGGTGGTTATGAGCTATCCAACATGGGTGCTCAAAACTGAACTTGGGTCTTCTGCAAGAGCATATTCTCTCTTAACCACTGAGTCATCTCTCCAGCCATGACACTGGTTACATTTAAGAGTAAAATTGACTTGGACATTGTAGTGCATGTTGCTAAATATGGATTAATTTCTTTTTTTAAAAAATGGAAAATAATTACAAGCCCTTTCAGCGAACAGTAATTTGTAACACATATTCAAATATTGGAAAATGTCAGCAAATACCATTTAGCAGTATTCAAATTATGTAGTATTTAAATTTCCTAGCAAGATTAACATCATACACAGAGCCATGTGCCAAAATTGCCAATTTAAGAACTTTGCATCTGGTTGCTATTTCTTATCATGCCCCTTAAAGATTAGTCTATATTATGCTGTGTATCTAAACTTACAAATATGTACTCGTATATCAACTAGAATTAACAGCAGATATGACCATGGGCATATACTCAAAATGCAGCCACAGTGGCAAGTAGGACTTAAGAGGCTGTGACCACTGCCCTCCCATATGTGCCTTTTCTGATCTGAAATTGTCACCTTCAGCTTGCTGCTCAGCATTTATTGCTATCTACCTGGTAATGGATTCTTCCCGGCCAACAATATCTCTATACTACTCATTGCATTTTAATTCCAAAAAAAATTATGTAGCTTTTTTTTTCATTTTCTCAATTTCTTAAATGGTTTTTCTCAAGATATAGGATTTGAAAAAAAATGTGTACATTTCCCAAGAAATACCCTAATGGAATTCACATACAGAAACCCTAATCTACATTATACAATGTGTGAACTAAAGAGATGCTTACTATCTTCCTAACTGTGATTTAAGAAGAAATTACTTGCTTCAGGCTGATCAACAGGTCCAGGGTATGGACAAGGAATCCTTGCCTTTACCACTATCCCAGACAACTTGGAGGAAGACAGCACAAGAGAAAACCCAGGTGAATGCTGACCAAATCCAAAGAATACAAGAGAATCCTAGGTCGTGATCAAATAGGATTAGAAAAATCTCACCCTGTATTAGTTACTTTTCTCAGAGCCGGGACAGAGGACCTGATGAAAGCAGCCAAAGGAAGGGAGGAAGAAAGGGCTGGCTCGTTACTGCAAGGATACACTCCATGATGGCGGAGAAGTCATGACAGCAAGGGAGTAAGCCAGCTGGACATACGGCATCCCATAGTCAGGAAGGAGAGAGAGGTGGACACCGGTGCTCATCTCGTTATATCCTTTTCATTCAGTACTAGACACCAGCCCATGAGAAGATGCTACCCATATTTAGAGTGCTTCATCTCACCTCAATTAGTGAAATCTTGGGACTCCCTCACAAACATACCTAGAGGTTTGTCTCCTAGGGGAGTCTAGATTCTAGGTGTTGCCAGTAGTGACCATAACACATCCTAAGCCAAATAAATGAGGTGCCAGAGAAGGTGAATGCTTGTCCCTAACTGTGCATGGTTAGAAAGACCTCTCAGACAGGGCAGCTGTGACACATGTCTTTAATCCCAGCACTCGGGAAGCAGAGCCAGGCAGATCTCTGTGAGTTCGAGGCCAGCCTGGTCTACAGAGCGAGATCCAGGCCAGGCACCAAAACTACACAGAGAAACTCTGTCCTGAAAAACCAAAAAAAAAAAAAAAAGAAAAAAAAGAAAAGAAAAGAAAGGAAAAGAAAAAGAAAGAAAAGAAAAGAAAGAAAAGAAAAAAAGAAAGAACGACCTCTCAGTTCTCAAGACAAAAACTGTTGATCACTCTCATGATTCAGGAAATCAACGTCACTGTAGTGCTGGCTAGCCTGAAAACTGTTAATTAGTCTCAATTGGGTGAAGAAGAAGGAGAAGGCAAGAAAGGGTAGAAGATAAGCATGGCACTGATGGGACAAACCATGAAGAATTTCCAAAGCTTGGCCCTATTGAAAGGAGAACTCCAAACCACACTCATTTGCATGCTTTTATTCACGGTACAATGGCACTCTCTGACATCATTGTATTGCTTTATTTTTGTTTGCGTTTTGTAACACGAATCTTAAAAGGTCTTATAATAAAAACCTCAGAGCCAGATACTGAGGTGAAAGCTGAAAGATCAGGGAAGCACAACAGCCAGCCACTAGTTTACCTCTAAGAAATCCTCAGCCTCAAGAGAGCGAGTTCCTGTTTCCTCACACCTTATATACCTTTCTGTGTCCTGCCACATTACTTCCTGGGATTAAAGGCGTGTGTCACCACTGCTTGGTTCTATTTCTGTCATGTAGCCCAGTGTGGCCTTGAACTCACAGAGATCCAGACAGATCTCTGCCTCCCAAGTGATAGGATTAAAGGTGTGTGCCACCATTGCCTGACCTCTATGTCTAATTTAGTGACTCACTCTGTTCTCTGATCCCCAGGTAAGCTTTATTGGGGTACACAATATATCACCACAGTTTCTCAATAGTTGCTTTTTATAATATTCTTTTATTTTTTGAAATTATAATATAATTACATAACTTTTCTCTTCCCTTTCTTCCCTCCCATGTAACCCCTTTGCTCTCTCAAATTTATGGCCTCTTTTTTAATGTGTTATATATCAACATTATCAACATATATATTCCTAAATATGTAGATATGTTTCTTTTTTATTAAACATAATTTGTGTATTGATCCTTTGGGAATTTCACATCATGTACCCCAATCCCACTCATTTCTCCATCATCTGTTGGGCCCTGACCCCCGTTCCTTGGGTAGCTGTTGCCTTGCTTGCTGACCTTGATCAGATGTCCTCCCTATGCTAATTCCCTGCTGGTTTCTTTCCTCCTAAACAGCTTCCTGGAGGTTCCTTGTTTGTGTTTCCTACATATTGGTGTAAACAGCTAGGATGCAAGTATGTAAAACATCTGTAGGGAACTTCTGCCCTCCCAGGTTCTCCCACTGTGCTGTAAGCCTTGTATTTAAGGCCTCTTCCCTCCTTCAATAAAAGGCATTCTACTGAGATGAATGACCCGCTGTCTTGTCTCTGTTTTCATCCTCAGCCCATCGCTGAGGGCATAGTGAATGGGTAGTAGCACGGGTGCTACAATCCTTCTATAGCCACCCTTCACCCTTGTAGCACCCACCCCCAGGAAAACTTAAAAAGAAATAATAAAAATAACATTTTCCAAAAAACAAAAAAAATGAAAAAATATGTATATGAAACAAAAAAATACAAATAAAAACATTAATTAAAAAACAAACAAACAAAAGACACTTTGCCCTTCTTTCTTTCCAGCCTCTCTATTGCCTCTTCATTCATCTTAGTGGCATTGGGAGCTGCTGTGTATCATGCAATATATCCTTTTGTCCAGACAGATCTATTTGCAAATGTTCATTGTGTAATGTGTTGTTGGTCAGGTTCAAGGCCTCTGACTTCTGGTACACAGTCTATACTGGACCCTCACCAAAACACCTCTCTGATATCCTGCTGTTGCCCTGAGTCATGGAGATCCTGTGGCTACGGTTCCACAGAATCAGTCCCTTCACAGGCTCCAGCAGGTCATAGATGGATTAGATGTTGGGATGTGCCAACTCAAGACCCTGGATGTATGCCTGCCTGGGTGGTAGCTGAGTTGGTCTGTCCAGGCCACTGGGACCACCCACCTCGGGTGAGAGGCAGAGCCAGCTCTACCACGCCTGCAGTGAGGGGTGGGACCAGCTTTCCCAAGTGTGAAAAGGGGACTCTCTGAGGGGTAGGAACCAGCTCTCCTGCGCTGGGGTATAGCAGGCTGGCAATGGGAAGCTTTCTGGTGAGGAGGGTGGGGCAGCTTTCCCTGACCAATAAGGGGTGGCTCAGCATGGCCCTCAATCTTCCCCACATGGTTGAACACGTGATTGAAAACATAGTTCACCTCGGCCCCTGTAGTGGCATAAGCAACGGATATCAACAGAGGCCACAGCTGCAACAGTACCGTGAACCCAGACATAGTTATCAGCAATAGCTTGAGTCCAGAGGTCACTATGGCTCTGGGGGGCAGGGCAGGTCTCTCAGATCAGCATGGACCCAGAGCTGCATGGTCCCTGGACTCCAAGATGGCCACAGGTGGCAGCCCAGACCCCAGGCAGTTGCATAGACTACAATAGTAACAGGAGCTTGGACATCAACACAGACCCTAGCTATAACAGGGTCATGGATACAGACAGACATGCAGCTAGGGCCAGGATTCACCATGGTCCTGGGTGGCAGTGCAGGACAGTCTGATTTATATGGCCCTAGCAGTGGGATGATACTTGGATACCAACATGGCCTCAGGTGTCAGCCCAGACCCTGGGCATCTGCACGGCCTTTGGCGGTAACAGGAGCCACAGACATCAACATGGACCCTGGCTGTAGGAGGGCCACAGACCTAGGCATGATCCTTGGCTACAGCTCAAGCCAGATGTCTCCATGGCCTTGGGTGGCAGTATAGGCCATTCAGATAAATGGCCCCTGCAGTGGCATGACCCTTGAATACCAATGTGGCTACGTGTGGCAGACCAGACCCCAGGCATCCTCAAGGCCTTCCCTTCAGTGGTAACAGTAGCCATGGACATCAGTACAGACCACAGCTGCAGCAGGGCCATAGATCCAGACATGACCCTTGGCAACAGCCCAGGCCCAGGCTTCACCATGGCCCAAAGTGGCAAGCAAGCCACCCGTATTAGCCCACTGTTCACTGCCTTTGCTTGTTCAGATCTGTCTCTCTCCACAGGACATAAACCATTCTGCCTGCCTCTCTCTCTCTCTCTCTCTCTCTCTCTCTCTCTCTCTCTCTCTCTCTCTCTCTCTCTCTCTCCCAAATATTTGCTCACCATAATGGCATTGGGCAGGCCTGTGATTTCTTCTTTCCACCTAGATATATGTTTCTAAACATATAACTACAACCTGCTCAGTCTGTATAATGTTACATGTATGTATATGACCTCAGGCTGGACCACTGGTATTGGATAACCAATTGGCAGTCTCTTCCTTGGGGTGACTATTTCTTCCAGTCTCGTCATTTCCCAGGTGCCCATGGTTCTTTACATGAGGTTGAGGCCCCTCCAACCTACCCACAGTGTAGCTATCATTCCTCATCAAAGAAACTTCTCTTTGCAATAGATGGACATCATTACAGAAAATCGCAACCAATCAAAATGCAGAGAATAAGAGATCATGGGGCGTGTAGTCCACACAGATGCAACCAAAACACAATTCCTGTATCTATGGCTCAGGGATCGTTGTGGAAGAGGGAGCAGGAAGATTGTAAGAGCCCAAGGAACAGGAGGTTTGTTCCGAGGTTGTGTATCCTAGAAATGTCAAAACGGGGCTACACCCACGAAGTCTCATCCTCATGGCCGCCCAAATAAGACCTACACAGTGAAAACATTGAGAGACACCCTTGTGTTTCTTCTAACATCTGTTCATCGTGCTTAACATTTCCTAGTTGCTTTACAATCATGAACCAGATAATAACTAAATCATTAGTTTCAAATCTGCATAAGAAAATATTGTGTCAACTTTTTTGTTTTGATGTTTGAGTTAAAATTTTAAGACAGTACATGCATCTGCTAATATTTGAGAAATATTCATACGATGATAAATTGATATATGTTTTATGATACCACTAAGCAGCAAGAAGAATGCCTTAGGGCTTATGATAGTTAGAAAATCTCCAGACTCCTGGATTCTAAGACTAAAATACTCTCTTTCAGAGCTCGAAAGACAACTCAGCAGTTGAGAGCAATGACTGCTCTTCCAAAGGACCTGGATTCAATTCCTAGCACCCACATGGCAGCTCACGACTGTCTGTAACTTCAGTTCTAGGGGATCTGACACCCTCACATAGACATACATGCAGGCAAAACACCAATGCATATGAAATAAAAATAAATAAATCTTTTTAAACACACACACACACACACACACACACACACACACACACGAGGATGGGGGTGGCAGACAGACACAGTGTGCTGAGGTCTGCAGTCCTGCGTTTATGTTCTCAGAAAGACCTGGGTTTCTGGATCTTATCCCTGATATCAACCACTGGAAGGTTGCTGAACGTACCCTAAGCTTCTGGCATTTGATCTAAGTCTGGACCTTTCTCCTTTCTCCTACCTCCTTCTGGTTTTTGACTTCTGATGACAAACGGAAGAGGATTCTCCCTCTCAAATGCAACTGCCAAAGCTCACTGTCAACCTGACCCAAGCCACACCACTCAGAAACTATCTGGATATTTATTCAAACGCTGGGGCATAAGGGGAAAGAGATATATTCTGGCGAAAGGGAGGTCTCAGACTACAGCTCTAATTGTAGCTTTTGAGCAGTTGAACAACCTCTTGTCATGGCTGAATAAGTTACAAACACAAACTTCATTTATCAAGAATTGTTAAGCTTATAAATTGTCCGCCTCCCAGCTTCTATTAGAGAAGGACAGCTGCCTAGGAGCACTAAAAACACAGTTTTCCCCTGCTTCCCATTTTACAGGGTTGACAGTTAAGACCTTTGCCTAGCCTAATGCCACAATCTGCATGGCTTTACCCCAACTCTGAGGCAAGTAGACTGAGATACTGGTTGTGACACTACATGGATGCTTAGCTTTACAAAGCTTCAACAGCTGAATTAAGGCAAAAAGACTTACCAGTATTCCTAGCTTGGTCGCTGACTCAAGCATGCTAAAGTTGATGCTAACCAAAGCTTGTTGAAAGCCAGCTATTCCTCAACTGCGTGCAACTACTGCTGTGTGAGATAGATGAAGCACTGAATTCATGACCCTGTCCTCACTGTCATCGTTTTCTCTGTGCTTGACAGACAGCATAGTCTATAATACAACTAGCTAACAGCAAGTTCTGGTGAAGATGATGGGGAGAGTCATGTTTTGATAATGAATAACCACCAGGAACCACATCTGTTCACAGGAAATGTGCTACAATGGGACGGAGAAAGAGACAATGTTGATGACAATTCATGCAGACAACATTGTGTCTTTAATCAACTGGTATAGAATACTTTAGATAAAATAGTGGGTGTCGGAGAGAGACTTTGGAGCACTCAGTCCTACATAGGATGTCCTTATCACACCCCTCCACTCAAGGCTTGGGGTTCTATGTGGACGGGGAAGCAGAAAGATTGTAAGAGCTAGAGGTGGTGGATAACTCTAAAACAAATAGTGTCATCCAGACACAATAATCACAAAAGTACTGATGCACAAAATTCACAAGGACTGTGAGAGCACACACAAGATTTGAACAGGTTCAAACAAGACAAAATCCCACCCCTGAGTGGGTATTTGCAATTGATAACTCCTGGGAGGATATCAGCTTCATCCAATGGAGTAACATTGAGTATATCAACTATACTCTAGGGCAAGCTCCACTCCCAGGAGTAGTTGGCCAATATAAATGTGATTTCAATTTTGTTATTTTTTCTAAATAAGAAAATTCTAACCTAATGCAAAACTATAGGGATGATTATCAAGTATTGTCCAGGACAGGGAAATGGTAATGACATACACAAAACAGAAATACAACCAACAAGAATGATATCAAGCAAGAAACACACACTAAATGTTCAGAAATGTCCAGACCATGGGTAAATGGCATGCTACAGAGATTACTCCGATAGCTGTCCTATCCTAAAGATTCTAACTTTAGGATCTAAAATGTTCTTAGCTAAGATATGAGAGGATTATAACTAACTATCTAGTCTTCAACCCTGTCAAAGACCTGAGGAGGAAAACAGTATTACCAGTGAAAACAAGAAGTGCAGACAAGCAATTTCCAAAAAATTGCAAGAACTGACAAACAGCTGGCAGTCTGGACAGTCATCTAATGTTTCTCAGCACCTTTGGAGCTTCCATTTTTGGCTACAGGCCTAGAAAAATCTGACAGACCATTATCAGAAGCAAGAATTTTGAAAGAACATCTTACTCTGTCTTGGCAAGGTTCAGTAGTTGCTTTTCCTTATGTCCTGCCCACCTGGAAAGGACAGCGTGTCCAGTCAAGGCAAGGACAGTTCTTTGCCCAGCAGGCCATTTTGTGCCAAGAAGAAGACAAACTTCCAAACGGAGTGTCTTAGAAGCCCAAACATTCTCTTGTGAGTAGGTCAGTGCTGCCAGGAACAATTGTGTCTCACGTCAACAGAATTCTAAGTTATCAAAACATTTAAATGCCATATTCTCTAGGTCTATGAAGTGTTTGAAGATTACCTATCCATCTGACAGATGTTTCTGTAAATCTGAAAAACCTAACTAACATAACTATAGATATGACAAGTACGAGTGACTATTAATCTGTAAGTCTTATCTAACTAAATAACCTAAGGACTAAGGTTTCACATTAACAAGGTAAACAATCTGTAAACAGATGTACAGTATAAGGACAATAACCTCAAAATTGTGACAATATACAAAATATCTTAAACAGAGATATAATATATAGTGTATTATGACAACAATATCCTTAATATGTAACAATATATAAAATATCCTAAACAGAGGTAGAACATACAGACATTATGACAAACATAATTTTACATTTGTATCAATATATAAAATATTTCAAATAGGAGTAGGAACATGTGTACAATATGACAATTATAGTTTTGAATTTGTATCAATATACAAATTATCTTAAACAGGAATAGAAAAATAGTTTACATTTGTATCAAGATACAATAATCCATATCAGTGCAAATTATCTAAGGCTGATAGTTTGCTAAATTAGTTTACTAGTAGATATAATAATCTACCTTAATATCCTATACCTATCTATTCCCCTTTTTTCTTTTCTTAAAGAGAATCCTGAGTCTAAATTTTATTGTTCCAACCTCAATCCTATAACAATTGAGAAAATGAAACCTTTGGGAGAGGGGGTGTTATTTTCTTACAATTGCTTCTTTCTGTTTAAGGGGTGATGATATCTCTGTGGGATCCTGTAAGAACGCAAAATGGTTAAGTTTCAAGAGGACTAGCTGTAAAGTCTGTGGCCAGTCTCAGAGTAATGGGTAAGGTTATCTGGGATTCTGGCTAGAAGTGTAATAGGATGGACCACCTCATCTTGGAACTGTCCTGAAGAGTTTGCAGTCCAAAGCTGATCATCGAGTGGTGGTTTTTGGTTCAATGGCATCATTATGAACCAGGGAGAGTCATTGTTGTGGGGCCCCATCTTCTTTCTGAAGACTTCAGGGATTGCTATTGGAAAGACTTATTTTTCACTGTGGAAAACTTAAACATTATCAATATCAAAGTGGAAAGTTTGGATTTTAGGATATTGTGACATGTGAGGAAGGATTCCAAGGAATCAAGAATAAGCATGGAGAGAAATAGAATCTTGACAACAATGGTCCCTAGATTATTAGCTTTCTTCTGTCCCATACCAGGTGGATCTTCTGGTATGAGACAGAATCTCTTAATCTTTTTCTTTTAGCAACATGCCTGGGTTTAGAGAAGGAGAGAGCCACATTCCAACTCCAATTCCAGCTTGATTTATAATTGAATCAGGACCACAACTTTTCTAGAGTTAAAGAGATATTGGCGTTAGGCAGTAAGACATTACCCTGTAGAGTATATTGGTACCAATAGGTCCTTTTCTTCTGCTGTAGATATCTGGGTGTCCAAGGCCTTATGATTTCTTGAAGATGGGTATTTCTATTATCCTGTAAAGACAGAAAATAGAACCCTGCCCTGGCCCTTGTTCGTTAAATTTCCCTACAACTTGTAGGATTGTCACACTGGTGGATGAGCTATCACTTCTCATCAAGAGGTTTCTCCTGTTCGAATCAAATTTTTATTAATTTTCTTGGTATCCATAGCTCTTCTTCTCCTGCAGAAACAAAAACAAAACCCCTTTCCTGACATAGGATGTATCCTGGTTTCCATTCCAAGGTCAACACATCTTTGAAGTAATCAGGTTGATTTAGCTCAGGAGTTTCTTCTTGTGGTCCAATATCTCTCTGCAGCTTTTGTGCCTTTCTCATCAGCATTGAGAAAATTTAATGTTAATAAAGCATTATGTGATCTATTTCTAGGGAATCTTTGTTACCTCTTCATGTTTATTTAGCATACCCTTTAAAGTTTGATTAGATCTTTCTATGACTGCTTGGCCTGTGGGATTGTGCGGTATACCTGTAATATGCTTTATATTGTAATAAACAAAACACTGTTTCATTTTACTTGAGACATATGTTGGAGCATTGTCAGTCTTAATTTGTACAGGTATTCCCATGATGGCCATAACTTCTAATAGGTGTATAATCACAGAATCAGCCTCTTCAGAACTTACAGGAGTTGCCCATTGAAATCTTGAATAGGTGTCAATAGTATGGTATACATGGTTTAATCTTCCAAATTCTGCAAAATGAAATACATCCATCTGCAAAATTTCATTTCTTTGTATACCTTTAGGATTGCTTCCTGCAGGTAATGGAGTTTGGTTATAGAAGGAACAAGTAGGACATTTTTTTTAATGATTTTTCACAATTTCCTTGGCTTGTTGCCAAGTGATGGAAAAGTCCCATTTCAAACCTTTGCTATTTATATGGTGTTTCTGAGGCTTCCAGTACATTATCTACTAATAACTGATCAATCTCATTATTACCTTGTGCTACAGGACCTGGCAGACCTGTATGGGATCTGGAGCATGATATATATATCCTATTTCTGATCATTTCTTGTAATTGTATAAATAGTGAAGTTAGTTCTGTGTTATCAGGAATAAATTCAGCAGTTTCAGTAAGTAAAACAACTCTTTCTGCATAGTGAGAGTCAGTAACTATATTGAGAGATTCTGTGAAGTCCATAAGTACCATAAGAATGGCATACAGTTCTGAAGCTGGAGCATGGCCTCAGGGCTACCCATAAGACCTGAGATGCATGTATGCCACTTTCTTCTCTCTCATGTGGGCTTGGATGGTGGGGACTGACTCAGGTGGCAGAGCAGCAT
Organism: Peromyscus nudipes; assembly: GCA_902168325.1. NCBI lineage: Eukaryota > Metazoa > Chordata > Mammalia > Rodentia > Cricetidae > Peromyscus > Peromyscus nudipes. The sequence continues at coordinate 17,193 of CABHPH010173384.1, forward strand.
GGGACAGTATCCAACATTCCAGGAGCCTGTGATGATTCTCCTACTCTGTTTTAGTGAGTTTTCTTTTCTAATAAATTCATTTACCCATTAAGTAGACTCCTGTGGATTTCTCACATTATATGGTGCCCAACATGGGGCTCAGATCCAAAAGGTAAATTAGATATAAAAAACTTTAGACTCAAAAATATAGGATAGATGATAGAATATTTTCTTTAATTTTACCAAATACAAATAGACTAGATATTGTAACTGTAACTCTTGCTTGATAACCATTTTGTTATATGTAATTTTACTATGTTAAAGTTAAAAACCTTCCTTTTTGATTAGACAGAAAAGGGGAAGTGCTGTGGGATGTCTTTCTGTATGCTGTGAATATGTGTGGCTCCATTGGTTAATAAATAAAATTGCATTGGCCTATGACAAGGCAGAATAGAAACAGATGGGAAATTGAAAGACAGAGACAAGGAGAAGGCAGAGGCAGAGCAGACACTGCAAGCTGCCACCAGAAGAAGCATGATGTGATAGAACAGCCATGAAGCCACATGGCAAAACACAGATTAATAGGAATGGGTTCAGTTAAGATGTAAGAGCTGGCTAGCAAGAAACCTGAGACGTAGGCCATATAGTTTGTAATTAATATAAGCCTCTGAGTGATTATTTTATAAGTGGCTGTGAGAGCTTGGGTGAGAGAGATTCCTCTGGACTGTGGGGCTAGGCAGGACCAAGAAACTTCCCCCTAAAGTATCCATTCTGTTAGCCTGTGTCTTTGTATAGGCAAATTGAGTCCATTGATACTAATAGATATTAATGACCAGTGATTGTTAATTCCTGTTATTCTTTGGTTTTGGTGGTGGTGGTGGTAGTGTATGTGTGTTTCCCTTCGACTTTTGCTGGTTTGAGATTATCTATTGCCTGTGTTTTCATGAGTGAAGCTAACTTCCTTCAGATGGAGTTTTCCTTCTAGTACTTTCTGCAGAGCTGGATTTGTGGATAGGTATTGTTTAAATCTGTTTTTTTTTTCATGGACTATCTTGTTTTCTCTGTCTATAGTGATTGAAAGTTTTGCTTTGTATAATAGTCTGGGTTGGCATCCATGATCTCTTAGTGTCTGCAGAACATCGGTCAAGGACTTTCTTGCTTTTAGAGTCTCCATTGAGAAGTCAGGTGTAATTCTGATAGGTCTGCCTTTATATGTTACTTGGTCTTTTTTCCTTTGCTGTTCTTAATATTCTTTCTTTATTTCATATGTTTAGTGTTTTGATTATTGTGTGGCAAGGGAACTATTTGTTTTGGGTCCAGTCTATTTGGTGTTTTGCAAGCTTCTTATACTTTAATAAGCATGTCCTTTTTTAAGTTGGAAAAATTTTCTTCTATGATTTTTTGACTATATTTTCTGTGCCTTTGGGCTGGAATTCTTTTCTTTCTATCCCTATTATTCCTAGGTTTGGTCTTTTCATGGTGTTCCAGGTTTCCTGGATGTTTTGAGTTATAAATTTTTTGGATTTAACATTTTTTTTGGCCAATGAATCTATTTCCTCTATTGTATCTTCAACACCTGAGATTCTCTCTTCCATCTCTTGTATTCTGTTGGTGATGCTTGCATCTGTAGTTTCTGTTCACTCTCCCAGATTTTCCATTTCCAGAATTCCCTCTGTTTCTGTTTTCTTTATTGTTTCTATTTCAATTTTCAAGTTTTGAATCATTTCCTTTACCTGTTCGATTGTTTTTTTCTTGGTTTTCTTGGCTTTCTTTAAGGGATTTATTGATTTCTTCCAATTTTTTGTTTGTCTTTTCCTCGATTTCTTTAAGGGAATTTTTATTTCCTCTTTAAGGGCCTCTATCATCTTCATTAAGTTATTTTTAAGATTGTTTTCTTCTGTTTCATCTGTGTTGGGATGTTCAGGTCTTGCTGTTGTAGGCGGTATCATATTGCCCTTTATGTTGTTGCATGTATTCTTACGTTGCCATTTTCCCATCTGGGTTTGGGATAATTATGGACACAAGTGTTGATTTTTGTAATGTCTTTGTTGGATGGGTCTTCTGTTCCTTTATTGTCTGCTTCCTTTATTATGTTTTGGCCTGAATGGCCAAGGGTTCTAGTGGTTGGCTGGTCCCTCAGGTCCAGTAGGGTTGTCTCAGGTGAGGTTTGTGGGGGTTTGGGTGCCTAAAGGCAGCATGTCCTCTAGTTCTTCTGGATTGTATAGCTTTTCTTGTGCCTATGGAGTCTGTTCTTCCTACTGGCGTGGGTTGTGCCTGTACCTGTACCTGTTCTTCCAGCTGGTGCGGGTAGCACTTGTGCCTATAGGGTCTGCTGTTCTTCCAACTAGAGTAGGTGGTGCTTGTATAGGGGCTGCTGATATTGCAGTGGATGGTAGGCCAAGGGGAGGATGATGGGGTTGGTGACTTTGAGTGGCAGAGTGGGTCGTAGTAGTTGCAGAGTCCAATGTATGCCAGGGGTGGTGGTGAGGTCTGCATGTAGTCTCTTACCTGCTGGCTGGCTGCTGGGGACTGCTCCAGAGCGTGAGTTCCACCAGAGTTGGAGGAAGGGCCCAGCTACCTTGTTGGAGCTTAGATGGGAGGGGAGGGGCATAGGATGTGCACTAGGGTTTAGGGTCTGGAAATTGGGGCAGTTTAACTGGGCAACCAGTCACTTACCTGTTCTTCCAATTGGAGTAGGTGGTGCTTGTATAGGGGCTTCTGATGTTGCTGTGGATGGTTGGCTAAAGGGAGGATGATGGGGTCGGTGGGTTTGCACAGCGGAGTGGGTCAAAGAGATTAGCATCCAGTAGGTATAGGGGGTGGTGGTGTGGTCTGCCCACAGGTCTCTCACCTCTTGGCTGGCTTCTGGGGACTGCTCTTGCTTTCTTATATAACCCCGGACCACCAGTCCAATGTTCATCCCACCCACCATGGGCTGGGCCCTCCCCCTTTGATCACTAATTGAGAAAAAATACCTTACAGATGTATCTCATTGGAGGCATTGCCTCAACTGAGGCTCCATTCTCTCTGATGACTCTAGCTTGTGCCAAGCTGACACACAAAACTAGCCAATACAGTGGATGAATCTGGAAAACATGCTAAGAGAAATAAGCTAGCCACAGGAGAACAAAGATTCCACTTTTACAAAGAGCACTCAGAGGGGCAAACATTAGAATATGATTGACAGGGATTGGGGAAAATGTTCATCCATCCCAACATGATTTCAATTCTAGACAATGAAAAGTTCTGCAGACTTGTCAAACACTGTGCCTAGAGTTCGGAACAAACTGTGTTGTACTCATAATACACCACTAAGGGGGCACTTCTGTTAAATGTTCTTTGCGCGGGGCAGTGGTGGCGCACGCCTTTAATCCCAGCACTCGGGAGGCAGAGCCAGGCGGATCTCTGTGAGTTCAAGGCCAGCCTGGTCTCCAAAGCGAGTTCCAGGAAAGGCGCAAAGCTACACAGAGAAACCCTGTTTCGAAAAACCAAAAAAAAAAAAAAATGTTCTTTGCACAGCCTTGTAAATTCAAGCTCAGTAACTTCCACCAAAACCACCCAGCTTCATAGTGACATGGCAGTGACTCCCATCTGAGAAACACAATTCCAGAGTCATGCTTTTCTTCCTGAAGATTTTAGACTAATATACTGACCTAGCCAGCTGTTCCAAAAGCTAATAGCATAGTGACTGCATGACCTTTAAGAAGCAAATATTTAGGCAAAGATGAAAAGAAAAATTACAGTGAGTCAAGCAGGAGGCATCAATTTTGAAACATCCAAATACCATGGTCATTGACCTATTGAGGGGTAGGAATGGGGCATCGGAAGGGAAATGGGAAATAGATATAGCCATGATACATTATACACATCAATAAAATTCTCAAATAATAAATTTTTAATTTTTTAAAATTGTGTTTGATGGAGTATTTGATAGCATAGACAGGGTTTTGTAATCCACTAATGAAAAAAATCAGATTGCCAAGCTAGGTCTTTATATTTATAAACATAGTGATGGTTTACATTAAAATATTTATGATTTTTTTGCAGTTCAAACCTTTTTTATTTTTTTTATTTTATAATTTAATTTTACATATCAGCCACGGATTCCCCTGTCCTTCCTTCCTCCCGCTCTCCCACACCCTCCCCCCAACCTACCCCCCATTCCCATATCCTCCAGGGCAAGGACTCCCCTGGGGATTCAGCTCAGCCTGGTAGATTCAATTGAGGCAGGTCCAGTCCCCTCCTCTCTTCACCCAGGCTGAGCAAAGTGTCCCTGCATAGGTCCCAGGCTCCAAACAGCCAGCTCATGCACTAAGGACAGGTCCTGGTCCCACTGCCTGGGGGCCTCCCTAACAGTTTTATTACATAACTAAAATATTTATGATTTTTGCTATATTATTCTTTTCCATATTTGGTCTACTATTTGATTTATGTAATAAAACTGTACAGATTTCTAATACTTAGTTGTGGTGATGCATTGTATCTCCTAATATTGTACACCCTTATAAAGTTTATCTGAGGATTAGAGGAAAAAGCCAGCCACTATATTAAACATAGAAGTCAGGCAATGGCAGCACACACCTTTAATCCTAGCATTCTGCAGGCAGAGATCCATCCAGATCCCTGTGAGTTCAAGGCCACACTGGAAACAGAGCCAGGCATGGTGGCACATGCCTTTAATCCCAGCACTTGAGATCTCATGTCTTTGCTTGGGAAGGACACACGCCTTTAATCCCAGGAAGTAATGGCAGGAAGCAGAGAGGTATATAAGGCACGAGCCCCAGGAGCTAGAGGCTTTCAGCAGCAGTTCAGCTGAGATCCATTCCAGTGAGGACTCAGAGGCTTTCAGTCCAAGGAAACAATTTCAGCTGAGGAGTTGGCAAGGTGAGGTTGGCTGTGACTTATTCCGTCTCTCTGATCTTTCAAAATTTACCCCAATATCTGGCTCCAGGTTTTTTATTAATAAGACCTTTTAAGATTCGTGTTACACTTAGTGACTGATTTTCTCAGATTGCTACCTCTCATAGGTCTCTCATGTACTCAGAAGCTCATGAGTCGGGGCTTCAAGGTTAGTTTCTTTTGCTCAGCTCCGGGGCTGCTACTGTGAATAAGACAAATAGAATCATGAACCCTTCAGCTTAGCGGAGAACAAATAAATTTAAATGTGGTTATTGTTACCAAATGGAAATGGCAGATGTTATACAGCCCAAATAAAAGAAGAGCTGGCTGAGGAAGAACTTTTTTTTTTTTTTTGGTTTTTAGAGACAGGGTTTCTCTGTGTAGCTTTGCGCCTTTCCTGGAACTCACTTGGTAGCCCAGGCTGGCCTTGAACTCACAGAGATCCGCCTGCCTCTAGCCTCTCGAGTGCTGGGATTAAAGGCGTGCGCCACCACCGCCTGGCTTGAGGAAGAACTTTTAAGATGAAAAGTAGATATGGGGTCCAGCGCCAGGATATGAAGATTTCAAGAAGAAAGAGCAGCTATTATGTCATCAGAAGACAGAGGGGAGGCGGGGGATGATGAGTGGCAGTGGAGATGAAGGCAGGTGTAGAATGATGCAAGTCTTTGAAAGACGTCAAATGCTGTGGACCTCATCCTGAAGATGATGGCGGCTACTGTTACATGAGGAGACTGCACTGCACTGCATGCGTGAGAGACGTTGTAAGGAGATGGGTTAGGGTGGTTTTTCTTTTTTCATTTTTTTCTAGAAAGGATGATGGCTTGAACCAGGAGGGGAGTGGTGGTTGAGAAGAGAAGCAGATGGATCCCGAGTATGTAAAAACTTTAAATGTACGCAGGACTTGAGTGGGTGTGAACCCCAATAAACTCTCAGTCTGATTGGAGCCACTGGAGAGAATGGATGTAATTCACTGGACTGGAAGGCACTAGAAGTGGAGGAGATGGGCAAAGAAGGCAGTGAACCTTCACCCCTAAAGTCTAAACGAATTGAATAAAATTCTAAAATAATAAGTTGCTGGTCTAGGACATAATTGTGAATAATTAGCTCTCAGAAAGACAAACTACCCTCCTGACAGCTGGGATTTGAAAAGAAATGCGTGATCCTAACTCCTCAGGTAAGTGATGACCTTGCGAAGAGCTTGCTACAGCCTGATCAGCCAGGGTTTCACCCCAACAAACACCAGGTGCCATTTTCTGCATCATTTTTTATCCGGAATCTACATCTTAGTTCAATACAGCAACACGGTAAGCCCTTTGCTTTTCAGACGTTGGCAACTGAGTTCTTACCTCCTGGTGTCTGTTTTTATTTTGTTGGTAAGGAGCTTTAAAGATACTTTCAAACGCTTTTCTAATATCTCAAAATCATCTACATTATGATATTATTGACTTAATGGCAGGGCTATGAACACCTCCATTTGTACTTCAAGAACATTAGGAACATTAGGAAGACCGTGAGAATGAGAATGGGCCCCCCAAATTAAAATGCTTACAGAAACAAAAGATACATGCAAATTGTTGACATGGGCTAAACATAGGGTAGGAATGAAATGCAGGCACCGTGTAATGGTATATGGCACCTTGCTCCAGAGTTGGTAGTGCACTAGAGGTTAGGAAAGACTGTAACATGACAATGTATATAGACCTTTATCCAAAAGCAAAGCAGCTGCAGTTACAAAGGAATATAGACTTTGGAGTTGACAACCCTTTTCTATTTCTAATCTGTTTCATTTCATCTTGAAATTTTATGACTCTCCTGATTTAAGCATATCATCTCAAAATATATTTTTGCAAGATATAAGATTTTAAAATACCTTTGTTAGATTCAGTCATTGTAGATGAATCCTAAGTGGGTGAAATCCATTTTTTTTTCAAGTTGTATTTGTTGAGCAATAGTGTAAGACAGGACAAAAAGGCAGCTTAGGCTCCTGCCCAACAGGCATGTAGTCTGTACAAAGAAGACAAAACACTCCTAAATAAAAACTCCAGCTGGTGCGGAGGCATACGTGATGAAATAGTAGCAGGATCCCTGTCCTGCTGGAGTGACCAGTGTTTCTGATGTTCAGCAGAGACTGGCGGCTTGTGGTGCACGGCACAAACCTCCTATCACACCTTCCGGGTGCTCTGTAAGGCTGAGGTGGAGACTAATGGTCCCCTATGCAGCAGCTGGTTACACACAACAAGTACGACGAACTGATTTTCAGAACCCAGCAATTGTCCTTCATGGCAGCCCTCTACAGTCCGACGCTCACCTTGTTCTTTATAGAAAATAATAGCATTACATTGCTTTACATTGTCCCACTTTGTCTCAATGCCATTTTCAAAGGATTTTTGCTATTGCTGTTGGATATTCTTTTAAAGACTTTAGTAAAGGTCTAAGAAAAGGAGACAGAACCATAACATGGTTCCAATTTTGTTTCTATAAAAATGTGTATGGGAAACTCAAAAAGGCTGAAAAGAAATAAACCATTGTGCACTGGCTATCACTGGGTTGTCATAACATCAAGGAAATTGTTGTTATGACAGAAAAGCTGATCAAACTGGAAGCACATCTCTTAACTGCTGGATAGATAGGTTAGGATGACTATATGGGTGAAAGTGAACCTCTTAAGAGACAGAACATGGGGGCGCTTAAAAAAAAGATACGAGCATTCCAAAAGACAAGGGAAAGAGAGTTGGATACAGAAAGAAATCAATTCCTGAGACTTCATTCTGAATACTATGGAGATCCACTGCTGTGCTGTGGAGACTGATCTACAGAAAGAAGAGAAGTCACAGGAGAAAGAACTAGGAGGTTTCTTCAGAAAAGGTGTTGGCGTCTTGGAAATATAGTCCATGAATTCACTGTTCTCTGCTCCTTAGGTGAAATGTTAGAATTTCCATAATTTTCTGGTGCCTCCTTAATAAAGGAATAGTCTCTTCTCCGGGATAATAAGAACATCAGTGATCTTATCTGAAGATCTTACAACTGTAATCGGGACTAGTATTAAAACTCCACATCCCCTTCCAATTCTGTCTCTTGTTATGAGCAGTAAGTCTAGGTCCACTTTAGATCTCAGCTTTAATGTAGAACAGGACAACAGCCCAGTTGCTTCTCTCTCACTCCAAATTTTTTGCAACTTGCTGTCTCTAAGATGAGTTAAGCATCTGCAGGATTGGTTGATACTGAAGCTGAGGAGTAGTAAAGGCAGTCCTTGAATGAGTTACCTGTAGCTAGGCATTATCAGTCTCTGAAAATGATGATCCTGAGCCAACTATTTCTTTCATAGGAACCCTTTGCAAATTGCTCTGAAATCTCTTTCTATGTGCTTCTGATCACAGTTCTCCTCTTAAAGATCTCCCACTCCCCCTCAACTCCTTGTTGCAAAGTCCATAGCCTAATTTTAATTATACTGCTACCTCATGCATGATTCTTGATAAAGTCTTTTAGAATATAACCCCAGGCTATCCCCTTCAGTGGGACATATATCTGCTCACAAAAAAAAATACTTTGTCCTACATTCAAAGAAATTAGATCTCTCAACCATCAGGTCAGTCTTAAGCCTCAAGTTTCTCATGAAAGACGTAGAGTACACTAAGTCTTTTCCAGAACGCTTGTATCTCTTTTTAGGTGCCCCTACACTCCCTCTCTTAATAGTTTTGCTTGTGCCCACATAGTCATCCTAACCTACCTACCCAGCAGTTATGAAATGAGCTTCCAGTTTGTTCAGCTTTTGCTTTCTGTCATGATAACAATCTTCTTCATGTTATGGTCACTCGGTGACAGCCAGTGCACAATAGTTTAATCCCTTTTCAGCCTTTTTGCATTTCCTCTACACGTTTTTGTAAACACAAAATGGTGAGTCCTCCAAGGAGACCTTCTGAAACCCCTCCCCTCATGCAAGTTCCCTATGTCCTCCAGAGGGTGAGAATGCTGGTCTGGAGCTGTTAAATGATCCCCCCACCTCTTGGTGTATGCTGCTTATATGGTGAATACTTGGGCTCAGCCAGTGTTGTACTGCATAACTCAAGGGTATAATTCTTAACCTTCGCTGCTCCTCTTGGCATTGATGAGCTATGGCAAGACACTGTTGTGCTATTTCATTTTAGAAATTTTTTTTCCTATATTTCATTCCTTCAGATATTTGCATATCAGTGGTGGTGGAGGGGGTGAAGATGAATGCCTTCTTGTGGTGCTGGGCATCAATCCCAGGGACAAACACATACTAAGCAAATTCCCTACCCCTCTAAGAGCATCTAGTACTAATTTTGTAGAAACAAGTTAGCTGTAGCTGTATATATTTATTCATCCAAGTGTTTAAATGCTAGGTATTAGATAAATCAATGACAAGATAATTCCCTTGAAATCTGGAGCTGTAAAAAATTTACAAAATCTCAGAGATTGCCCCATGCACCTATAGCAATTGGTCTCTCACATGTCCCTGTGGTTGATATATTGTGAACCCCAATAAACTTATCTGGGTGTCAGAGAACAGAACAGCTGTAATATTAAACACAGTGGTAGCACACACCTTTAATCCTAGTATTCCAGAGGCAGAGCGAGATCTGGATCTCTGTGAGTTCAAAGCCACACTGGAAACAACCAGGCATGGTGACTCACGCCTTTAATCTCAGGAAGTGATGGCAGGAAGCAGAAAGGTATATAAGGTGTGAGGACCAGGAAATAGAGCTGGTTCAGCTTTTAGGCTTTTGGGCAGCAGTTCAGCTGAGATTCATTCTGGATGAGGACTTAGAGGCATCCAGTCTGAGGAAACAGGATCAGCTGAGGAACTGGCAAGGTGAAGTGGCTGTGACTTGTTCTGCTTCTCTGATCTTCCAGCATTCACCCCAATGCCTAGCTTCAGGTTTGATTTTATTAATAAGACCTGCTAAGATTCATGCTACACATCCCCATGAGCAAGCCAGTTGCTGAAGGCTGGAGAGATGGCTCTGGTGGTCAAGAGAACGTTGCTCTTTCAGGGGACCCAGCTTCCATTCCCAGCACCCACATGGTGACTCACAACCATTAGTAACTCCAGTTCTAGAGGAGCTGATCCCTTCTTCAGGCCTCCGTGGTCAACAGGCACACAGGTGGTGCCTAGACATACATACAGGCAAAATATCAATGCATATAAGATAAAAATAAATAAATCTACTCTAAAGAGTCGCAGTGATAAAGGTAAAGAAGCTAAAAGACTGAGCAAAGAAGATTACCAAGAACAACACATCCAGGCAAAGTTACTATTAGGCAAGGACTGTAGAAATTTTACATTAGTGCAGCTAGCAGTTGTCAGAATAATAACTAGGTCATCTAACAAAACCACCTAAGGAAGGCATATACAATATGTACCTTGTGGGTCCAAGTCTGAGATCACAAATTTCGTTGTTCGGTTTAAAGTTAATTTCTGCCTTATGTCTGCTCAGTGGGAAATTTTAATATCTGTCATTTTGTGATAATCTGTTGGCTTTGGTTTTCTCTTATAGGTTCAGGGTAGGCACAAGGGGTAGGTAGAAAGGGTAACTTACATGCTGGAATGAGCATGCTGGTCTTCTGCTATCCTTGGCAAAATGCTTGTATCACTAATTGGGGGAGGAAATTTTACCTATCCATTCTCTCCAAGATCGCATTCATTTCCCTAAATACTATCATATCTTCATTAATAGAGGTTGGCTGTTTCCCCAACTGAAACACTAAAGTATAACCCAGGACCAACCTATGCAAGAAAAAGATATAAAAACAAATAAATAAGTCAGAGAGGCAAAGAGTCAGAGGGGAAAAAACAGTGAAATGTGATATGAAGTTCAACATTTGTTTCATCGACTGCAATTTCTTTTTTTTAACCTTCTTTTTATTTATTCTTTGTGTCTTTCACACCATGCCTCCCATTCCCACCAATCTCCCCCTGACACACACACACACCAGAATAAAACAAAATACCATTTAAAAGAAAAAAAGGGAAAAGGGGAAAAAGGGAAATTCTCATCATGGAAACTGCAGTGTGACACAGTGAGTCACACAGTAAATCCCTTTTCCATACATTTTTACAATCAGGCATTCATCTCAAAGAATCATTGGTCTGGTTCAAGGCCCCTGGTCTCTGCTATACCATTGGCACTGGGTCCTCACTGGGACTCTCCCTGGACATCCTGTTGCTGCTCTGTGTTGTGCAAGATCCTGAAGCCCTGGGTCCACAGGACCGACGCCACTGTGACCCCCACCCCTGTGCCCCAGATCACAGATGGGATGGATGTTGGGGTGGGCCAACACATAACCCTGACTCTGGGCCGGTGTTGACTATAATTTCTAATGCCATTGATTAACTACTTTGCCATTTGCTGGCCTGGGCGACAGCCAGATGGATTTTTTGGGGATAGGACCAAAAAAGAGCTCCCAAGTTCCTAAAAAAAAAAAAAGTATAGTTTTAATGATGGGAAACTCATCTTAGAGAAAATAACTGGGGCTGGCAGAGGCCCACTTAATAAATTGCAACCCTACGGCACTAAATGGTGCTTCTGTGGCTGGGGCAAGTTCTCTCTCTCTCTCTCTCTCTCTCTCTCTCTCTCTCTCTCTCTCTCT
>CABHPH010173387.1:0-11175 GCA_902168325.1 Peromyscus nudipes
TCTCTCTCTCTCTCTCTCTCTCTCTCTCTCTCTCTCTCTCTCTCTCTGTGTGTGTGTGTGTGTGTGTGTGTGTGTGTGTGTGTGTGTGCTTCAGAAGGAAAAACAAAGTGTTTGGCTACATCTGAATGAGGGTATCCTGCCCATTGCAGAGGCAGACATTCTGTGCCACTATGAAAGAGAGAAAAAAGAATAAGCACAATGTTAACAATATTCCCACTGGAAACACCCAGATAGTTCCTACCTGTAGCAACCATTTGTGTACAAAGACTGACCAGGACATCAAGGGAACCATCATATGGCTGCCTCCTGGCTGTCAGTCAATGCTAGAATTCCTGTGGGTTTAGGCATCTGTGTTGGAAGGTGGTTTGCTTTTTGCAGTCTCCAATTGCCACCCTTGGACTCGCTTTCATTACATTTCAGAAAACAACTATTTTTACATAAACTACAAAGTCTCAGCTGGCAGCGTGTGTAGCAGAGACAGATAGCCTGAGGTTGCTCGGGGCCTTTTTCTTTAATCTTTGCCCAGAGCCAGCATGGCCTGCCAGGTACAACTAGTGTAACAGGGCTACAGCTTGAGACCCTTGCTGCCAGCCCTGCAGTGCTCAGATCTGCGCCTGCTGCAGCAGTTGCTCTGCAGTGAGGGCTGCAGTGTGAACGCCGATGCTGCTCTCGGCCTGAACTGCAGCCTGCAAGAGCCTTAACTGTCTGTAAGCCCCAAGATGCATCGTCTCCCCGAGTGTCTGCTTGTGACACCAACACATGATAGAGGAGATTTTTCAGATAAATTTATTGCTGGAGATGAAACACCTGCACCAAAATAAGGAGAGAACCCAGAACATGCTGGAGTGTGGTCCTGCATGTTTCTTTGGAATTGTTTTCAACAGATCTTATTTGTTAAATTTTGACAGGGGATTTGAAAACCACTGCTGTAGACTGAGTCCTGGTGAACATTTTTTTGAAGCCAGTAGGAAAAGATAGACTTTACAAATGAAAGATACAACATTGAACAAAATGAGGCTTTTATGGATGGGGGGAGGGGTATGGTACAGAAAACACTCCAAGGAAACAAGTGATGAGGAAGAGCGAGGAAGAGCTGTGTGAATTTGCCGGAGGCTTTGCTTAGTGTACTCAGTGTTCCCTAGGTTACATTCCCTCGTTCTCACCACTATGAAACACTTAGGACAAGTCAACTTAATGGAGAAAGTGTTGACTCTGGCTCAGGGTTTCAGCAGTCTCAGCCTCCATTTGCACTGTGGGCCTGTGCTTTGTTTAGGTATAATAGGTAAATGTGCACCTTGTGGTGGCTGGAAGCAGGAAGAGGAAGGAGCTTGTTCCCAATATTGCTTTCAGAGACATGCTCCCAGCAACCTAACTTCCTCCCATGAGGCCCATGTCTGGAAGGTTCCACCACCCCCTAATGGCAGCATAAGGTAATGACCAAGCATTTGATGAAGGATTCTGGGAGACATCTTAGACGCAAATGAAACAGTCAATGAATGCATTGTTGGGTGTTCCTAAGAAAGCACGCCATCGTGGACATGGGCAAACAGACTCCCCGGGTGCTTTGTGAGGTCGGGGTAAGTCTCTCCTTACTAGGTGGAAGGCCAGTGCTTAGTTTTCCTACTGATTGGGTCCTGAGTTAGCAAATTTCCTTCAAAGGTACTAAACAAGACAATTTGGACTTGCAACTATGAAGCATCTCTGTGGTTTGGAGATAGAACAGTGGTGTGGAGGTAAGTATTTATACTCAGGGACATGACACCTGAATTTGAGCCTAGTATCACATTCTACCTCAATATCCAGCATGTGTAAATGTTTCATGTGATCTTTTGTGGGGCTCTGTTGGAAATGTACTCAATTTTTTCAAAGCCTTTAATATATGTCAGATTAAAAACAAATATACCACTGGACAAAGGAAAATTTAAAAGACACTGTTGTTCTAAAGGAATAGCCAACATACATATTCAGCTTTGCCATTGACCCCTATATGGACAGAGGAAACTGTAGGATGTCCTGAGTTTTAGGAGCCTTGTATCTGTTCACCTGCAGACTAAGCTGCTGAATAGCTTAAAGGTACTTTGGCAAGCTGTGGAAAGGAAGGAGTGGTGGTCTGTAGGATGCTCCTCTATGCCTGCTGCAACCAGCCTCGTCCCCATCAGTACTAGTCGGCATTTTATCTGCATGGCACAATAGCAGCACTGAGGGTGCCCTGGATAGATCTGGACTTCAGCATCTTCCCACACAGTTTATAGAAGAGACCTCATTGGGAAAGAGATGAGTGCTTTCTTTGGTTCTTTGATCACAAGGCCTAGAAACCAACTGCAGGTAATTCAAGCAAAAATGAAAGTGCAGAAGGATCCCAGAGTAGTTCACAGAATCCAGAAAATGAAACAAGTCCTGGAAAGACAAGCAGACCCTGAGATCGTGACCGGGGAGTTAGAACACAAAGTCTACACACAAGCCTGCGAACTCTCAGCTCTTTATCTAGCTAGTATAGGACTCAGGCCCCTTCCTTTTTTTTTCTTCCTCCCCATTTCCTTCTTCCCCTTTTCTTTCTATTGGTATTGAATGCTTAACTTCAAGCCTTCTCTATTGGAGCAGCACTTGACTGCTGAGCCTACCAGCTGTCATTTCCCACTTTATTTTGAGGTAGCATCTCATGGGGTTCCAAAGCTGGCCTTGAAATCACTCTGTACCCAAGGCAGTTCTTAAACTTGCAGTCCTCATGCCTCAGATGCCAAGTAACAGCAAGTAGCTGAGATTACAAGACTGTATCGCTAGGCCTGGCTATAGATCAGCTCTTTATGTGCTCTCTGTCTCAGTTTCCCAGTTTTGAAAAATGCACATAGAACTAACACCTACATTATAGTGTCTTTATTAGGACTTGAAACGGTATGAAGTATTAAGAGTTGAATGTGGCATGGTTAAGAGACTCAGCCATTTCTGGGACTCATTGCCAAGGACTCTGTGTCTCTGAGGCAAATCTGATTAGGCTGGCCTGCTGTGGGATGTTCTGTATGGCAAATGTGTTGCTAATAATACACTGATTGGCCAGTGGCTAGGCAGGAAGTATAGGCAGGACTAACAGAGAGAATAAAAAGAGCAGGAAGGTGGAAGGAGAGGCTGCCAGACGCTGCCAGACGCTGCCAGCCGCCGCCAGGACAAGCAGCATGTAAAGATGCCGGTAAGCCACGAGCCATGTGGCAAGGTATAGAATTATAGAAATGGATTAATTTAAGATATAAGAACAGTTAGCAAGAAGCCTGCCATGGCCATACAGTTTGTAAACAATATAAGTCTCTGTGTTTACTTGGTTGGGTCTGAGCGGCTGTGGGACTGGCAGGTGAAAGAGATTTATCCTGACCGTGGGCCAGGCAGGAAAACTCTAGCTACACTGGCCTCTGCCTATTCTTGATTTGGAAGCAAGCTGATGCTTTTGTCTTGAAATATGGACAATATCCTTAAGGCTGACACAGCTACTAGGAGGTCTGTACCTTACTGGGGCTTTGGTTGTGAGATACTAGCCACAATGTACTTCCACCTTTCTGATTACAAATAGATGAATGGTTGTAGAACATTTCATTTGAAAACAGTTTATATTAGTAACTAGCACATTGTCAAATACAGCTAATGGGAATACACGTAATTTTTTTTTCTTGCAGAAACACCAAAGCTTCTGCAGCTCCAATATTAGGAGGGCCTAATGAGATTCCAGTGCAACAGCATATGTTCTTTTGTTAACACTGGAGAAACAATGACTCAAGCCAACATTTAGCTCATAGTTAATGGCAAGAAAACATTCAAGGCATGGTGTGTAAAGCTACAAAGAAAATACACCAAATCTGGGCCACAGCCTTGCACCAAGGGGCGCTCCTCCTCTCAGTGGCTACCCCACACCAGAGCACCCACTCGGCCTCTGTGGAGTCCCAGACAGACGTGAGATAGACACTTCACTGCACCACACAGTCAGCGTGTCTGAAGAGTCACATTTTCTAAAGCATGGTAATGCTTAATAGAGTTGGTCCCCAGTTTTCATTGGCTCAGATTAATGCTATTTTATTTTTTATTTTATTTTAATTGCTTAAACAAACAAACAAAATCCACATTCTGTAGAAACTGGACTTCAGGTTTTAAATTAAATTTTTTTTAATTTAAAAAAATTTTTGCTCTGTTTTGTTGGGTATTAAATCAAATTCTTAATACTGGACAGAAGAACTTCAACCCCAAGTCAGCCAGATGGATACAAGCCATATCCTGCTGTGTTTTTTATAGAACTAAGATGTTCGGAAGGCCTGTTTAGTAAGGGCAGGTTTCATCTTAAATAATGCTTTCAGCTTAAGATGAACTCACTGATCTCTGCTGGGCTCTTGGAGAAGAACTTGGTTTATTCCATGTTATAAATAAAGAATCCAGTGATCAGGCAAAGAAATATGTGCATCTCAGCCTTGGCATTCGCTCTGCCTTTCAAATACCTGACTTATAAGTTACTTATAGAGACCACAGAATCAGCTCTCAGTATGTGCTGTGTACCATTCCTAGGGTGAGTTAGGGGGGTGCTGAAGAAATGGTGTCTCCCCTCATCTTGAATATCCCTGGAGCATATTGGCAGACTGAAAACCAGGGAATCTATAGTAAACTTTTTTTTTAAGTTGGGATTATTCCTCAGTGTTTTCTCAGCCTTTCCCAAATTCATTGGTTCATTATATCCATTCTTACAAGATAGTTCCTAATATCCAGCAGACTTGGTTTTATGAGTCCCACTTTAAGGATTGTGCACCCTGATGAACAAGGATGACCAGTTAGTCACAACAATTAGTCACAACGTTGTGAGGGTTTTAGACTGACCTGGCTGGAAAGTTGGCAGACTTCCTGAAAAGTGCAGGGTGATAAGTGTTTGTGCAAGTTCCGTGGCTGCTGTGCCACTCCTTAGCTCTGCCACTGTGGTCCAAAGGCACCCATGGAGGGGCCAGAGATGAAGATGCATCGGTATGGTCGCATAAAATATAAATCGGATTGGCAATCAAAAGCACAGGTGGCAAGCCAGATTTGGCTGGCAGCAATAGTTCATGGGTTTCTAATTTAGATGAATTAATATGCTATGGATTCAGACTTCCTTTTTAGTCTGGGAGCATATAAAGCTCAGTGTAGGGTACATATATAGGAGGGGCACCATGAACTCATCATAGGGTGAAAGCATTTAAGATGAAAACCGTGGTTACTAAAGCTGGCCTTCCAAACATCATATCTGAATAACAATTCAGAGATTGAACCTATTTGGATAGCTTGGAGTTGTGACTCTCAGCATGGTACAAGGAGACACACAAATCCTCTAGTTTTATTGGTAAAACCTGTTTATTTCATAGCCTTTAGCTGCCTCTCTTCCGTCTCTGCAATGGTACAATTGTTAGAGTAGTTTATCATTTGGAGTTCTTGATCACAATTCATCCAAAGGTGCTTGTAGAGAGAATATCTGTACATCATTGCATTCATCTGCTATTACTAATCACACTGCACAATGGAATTGGATCAGTAAGGCTCTGTGTATTCCAAAGGCCTGGCTCAGGTAGGATTTCTGAAATACTACCAAGGATATGAGAAACCAAGTTCTTTTTTAGTTTTAATTGCTATATATTAATAAAGAAACCCTTCAGGGCAGAGATTAATATTCAGGAGTGGGGAGGCACAAACTGCATGATTTGCCTGACTTGAAAGAAGTAAATAAACCTCACTTTGGTTGACCTGGCTTCTGCCCTTCACCCATGCCTGTTCTTCTGGTCATAAGAGTGTAGTGCCAAAGCTGACCAATATCCTAACAGTTGAGGAAATTTCCCAGCCACACATCCTGGTGTACACCCGTTATCCTACCACTTACTGGTGGGAGCAGAAGGAGCAGCTCAAGGCTGTACTTGACTATGTAGAGTTTTCAACTACATTAGTGTTTAAGACATGGTCTGAGCTGAGTGAAACCCTGTCAGTGATGGAGAGATGACTCAGAGGTTGAGAACACTGGCTCCTCTTCCAGAGGTCCTGAGTTCAATTCCTAGCAACCACGTGGTGGCTCACAACCATCTACAGTGGGATCTGAAGCCCTCTTCTGGTGTGTAGGCAGACATGCAGATAGAGCACTCATATACGTACACTACAATAAATGTCTTTTTAAAAAAGGACAAAATTTACCCAGTGTCCCACCATTCGTTAATAAACATAGGCTGGCTACCTTTACACCCACCTGGAGGCTGTACTCTCGAGGACAGTTCTCACTCTGTGCCATTCTCTTTAACACAGATTTAGAACTTTCCTTGGATTGTCTTTTCTTCCTCTATTTCATTTTCTGTCTTACTTTACCTTCCCTCTCCCCTACAATGTTCTGCTGTGCTAGGGGGTGAATTCAGACTTGCACAGGCTAGACGAATGTTCCATCATGGAGTCTCTACTTGAGATTCTCAAGCCCTCTACCAGGTGTAGTCAGAATTGGTCCAGCAATTACCTTAGTGTTCCACTTTTTTCACATGAGTGTCAGCTGACCTCAAAATTGGTGCTTTGGGTATTTGTATTTATAGAAGAAACTAACTTTAGGAACACAAATTCAACTATATTATGCACAAAAGCAAAGCTAGGTAGGAGGGGTTCTGTCTGTCCACACCCTTCCTCTGTGGAGTCTGGGTGCCTGTACTTATCTCCCTCTCCTCTGGGCATTTCCCTCCCTGGTACTCAGATAGGTCTGTGTGGCACTGACTTTTTGCTATACCATGCCCATAAGCAGATACTCTACTTCATTAGACCCTCACACAAGTGAGGGACACTGCCTCACGAAGGTCATTGTCTAAAATTATTTCAATGTTTCCATTTTCTGTCTCAGAGACCAACTTGAGAACTTACCCACTTCACCGTGATCTACCCATGATTCTCCCATCTCCTTATAGAAGGAAATGACTGAGGTTATGGGCTTCTAGCAGAGGCCCCCTCCTTTCACATTTAGGTCTCATTTCTCCACAACAGGATAAGAGACAGGGAGGATCCCTGACGGCTACAGGCAATTCTAAGGTGCTCCCTTTCTCTCTTTGTAGTTCAACCCTTTTCCTGTCCTAATTCATCTTCTCTCCTAGTACTCAGGGCTGTAAGAGTATCATTTATTGGCTAATAAGTTGTCTGACAAGATAGGCACTTTGTACCTAATTGTTTAGTTTATTTATGTATTATTGATGAGCCAGGACATGAACTTTGCTTCCCTCAGAGGCGTTTTGATAAATCTCTTGACTGCTGCTCAAATGCTGAATTACCTGCAGGAGCACAACGCATGGCATGGCTTTTGCTCTATATCCCTAAAAGATCTTGGGTATACAGTTCAATATCTGTGTTCAACAGGAAGAAAGAAAATAGAACACGTAATTCAGATTTCTCTTTGAGTTGAAACTAAAAAAAAAAAAAAGATAGAAAGCCTATTCTTCAAGTCTCTTCCTGATTCCAGAGGCTCATGCAATCCATACTGCTCTGAGTTATTTTGAACTGCATACAGGAAGCAGCAAATTACATTCTCCCTTGCTTTGCTGTGGTTTCACTTGCAACTGAAGGACTCAAATGGCAGAAACTTAAGTTTGAGAGTGCACTGAGACTCTCTGTCTAAAGCCTGAGTTAGTTCTCAGGCCACACCTTGGTGACGTGACCAGTGCTTGACTGGGCTCTAATCCTGTTGAGGTCTTCCTCTTGCTTCCAATGCTTTCTCTGATTAGCAAAACAGTGAGTACTTGGCTGAAGTGCTGGGTCTGGCCTTACTGTTTCCCCATCAGGAAATTAACATGATGAACCTTAAGTACTATATTTATAAAGACTGGAGAGAATTTATAAATGAGCTATTGAAGTATGCTGAAACTAAAATATACCATTTATCATTATGAGGATTCATATTTGAGCAGTAAATAGAGCCCACGAAATGTGGATCAACAGTCAGAATTTGTCTCTTACAAGATGAATTGCCTAGTGCAGACCCTGAAGTTCTCTCAGAGGAAGAAGATCGACAGCTTTGACTAGGAGCGGGCTGCTGTGCAGCTCCTGACACCCCTGATACTTGATACTTGCTAAAACTCCATTCAAAGAACCCAGCAAGGCAAGAGGCTCTGTGGCCAGCTGATCTCTACCATCAAACCACACAACATGTCATTCAACTTCAAAAAATTGTTTTATTATAGTTTGTGTGTTTTGCCTGCATGTATGCCTATGCAGTGCCCTCAGAGCCAGAAGAGGGTGTCATATCCATTGGGACTGGAGTACAGACAGTTCTGAACTGCCACGTGGGTTATGGGTTTCAAACTCTGCTTTTCTGTAAGAGCATGCAAGTGCTCTTAATCATGAGCCATTACTGCACCCTCCTTGTTTAACATTTTAATCATTGGTTCATTAGATTTTTTTCAGCTATCTTTTAAAATCATGGTAAAATACACGTAACAAAAATCTACCATCTTATTAGTTTTTTAAAGACTTATTTATTTTTATATGCATTTGTGTTTTCCTGTATGTATATCTGTGGGGCGCGGGTGCCAGATCCCCTGGAACTGGAGTTACAGACAGTTGAGAGCTGATATGTGAGTGCTGGGAATTGAAGCCTGGTCCTCTAGAGAGCAGCCATGGCACTGAACCACTGAGCTATCTCTCCAGCCCCCATTTTATTCATTTTTAAAAGTGCTGTCTAGTAATGCTAAGTACTTCACATTGTTGGGCCAACAGATTCTAGACCTTACATGATTGACACTCCACACTTAAATAGTAAACCCATTCCCTCCTCCTCAGGCTCCTGGTAACTGCCACATACTTTTGTCTCTATAAATTTAGTTAGAAATGTCATATAAGTATATCCACACAGCATCTGACATTTTGTAACTGCCTTGTTTAACTTAGAAGAAGGCCTCCAGGTTTCACTCCTAATAAGCATGTGTTAGAATTTCTTTCATTTCATGTGTGAGTAATATTTCCTTACATTCCACATTTTGTGTATCTGTCCATCAATGAAGTCCTGGATGGCCTTCCCTTTGACTCTTATGCATACTATTACTATAAACATGGGTGTTTATATGTATATATTCTACACCAAGCCTGCAATTCTTTTTCTTTGTTTCTTTTCTTTTTTAAATTTAGAAACATTTCTCTGTGTGTGGTGATAGTGTGTGGTGTGCGTGTGTGTGTGTGTGTGTGTGTGTGCATGCATGCCTGTGTTCTTCTTGCAGAGGCAAGAGGAGGATGCCTACTGATTAGTGTTGGGCATTACTGTTTGTGCTTTTGTTCGTTTCTATTTCTTTGATGGGAAAAGTCTCTAATTTAAAATCATTTGTTTGATATTTGTTATTGCTGAGTTGTTAGAAATATTTTTACATCCTTCACATGAACTCCTTAATATTTTCTCTCATATTATTGTGTCTTTAAGAACATACAAGTTTATACTATGAAGTTACCCAATTTATGTTTTTTTCCCTTCATTACCCATGATTTTTGGGTAAATCTACAAAATCATTGCCAAATCCAGTGTTACGACACATTCTTCTGTCACGATGGATATTTTACATTGAATTTGATTTTCATAAATATTTTTAAAATATCATTTATCTTGGCCATTCAGTTCTTTAGCACTCTCTTGAGTTTTTCTCTTGAGACAAATTCAGTTCATCCTAGTACTGACCATAAATTTAAGGAACACATATAGAGGGAACCACGTCATTCATTCATGGGGAAGGCAGCCTTTCAGCTGATGGGCCAAATTTTCTTCAGAGGCATTTTGTAGACACAAAAGGAAATTTGTGGAATATATTGCTGTATCTGATTTTAAATATATCATTGGTTTATCTAGCACTTTTTTAAAAAAAGATGCAGCAGTATAGGAAAAAAATGCAAGTGATTATTTTCCTAGAGAATAAAACTCAAAAACATACCCTGGAGCAAGAAGAAAGGCACATAGAGAAATGTCACCAAAACGGAGTTGACATTCCAATGTGGATGGCTTAATTATTTTTCTTCATTTGACATTTGATTATGTGGATTTCTACAAACTTTCAGTGATTGATTTCAACAGACACTGCTGATGTTTGTGGATTTGGCAGTATTGTGGTTTTACTTTTTCATAGAAGGAACTTGGCACAGAGAAAGCATGCCCACTTATTTGACGTTCCATGCAACTAAGAGATAGAAACTACATTTAACCCAGACTCAGAAGTCTTTGCCAGTGTCTCTCAAAAGTGTGGCCCCTGGACCAGCAGGAACTGTACAGCCTGTGAACCTTCAAAGAATGGAAATTATCAGGCCCCATCCCTGTCCTGCTGACTCAGACACAGGAGTGGTCCAGCCATCTGTGATTGACTCGGCTCCCTGGGAGCTCTGCCTTCTGTCATGTGTAGGAACCTTCACAATAGCATATGCACAGGCACCGCACTGAGTTATTCTTGAGTCCTACAGGCTGACTTACAAGCAGGTAGCTGGAGTGAGACACACACATGTGTCGGGAGACAGGGATGACAATATCATAGAAATATGGATATATGATATAACATCTTCTGGGTTTAGAAGAGAGTTAAATATCACTGTGATCTGAGAATAAGGGAAAGATGCAGAAGAATGATAGTCAAATATGGGTACATTCAAATTGGAGAGCCCACATGAATGAACGTTGAGGCGAGAGCAATGGTGACTTCACAGGGCATGTGGAGCAGCTGGGTTTGGCAGTGGCACCAGCTTCACTAAGAAGGGAATCAATGGCAAGAAGCTTTGGAAACCAGAATAAGAATTCATTTTTATTTACTGGGCAGTGAGAAGCAAGGACATACTTCTGATCAGGAAATCATAATCGAATCTGAAATTTGAGAAAATTATCCTCAAGATTTAGTTTGATAGATTGCGTTAGAGAAGCTGGCAATGGCTGAGGATGCAGATCAATAGTAGTGTGCACTTTTAGCATGCACGAGGTCCTGGGTTCAGTGCCTAGCAGAGAGGTATATACAGATGGAGATGGGAATATAGGTGAAGATGCAGATAGAGGAAAGAAGTAGACAGAGATGATAGGGATAGGGGACAGGCAGGGATATGGAAAAATTTGATGATGATATTGCTGAGGATGGCAACAGTCTAAACAAGAGGTAATAAAGGCTTAGGATGTCTGGCAGCTATCTGCTACAAATTAGTATATAAAGAAGAAAG
>CABHPH010173388.1:0-11166 GCA_902168325.1 Peromyscus nudipes
TCTCTCTCTCTCTCTCTCTCTCTCTCTCTCTCTCTCTCTCTCTCTCTGTGTGTGTGTGTGTGTGTGTGTGTGTGTGTGTGTGTGTGTGCTTCAGAAGGAAAAACAAAGTGTTTGGCTACATCTGAATGAGGGTATCCTGCCCATTGCAGAGGCAGACATTCTGTGCCACTATGAAAGAGAGAAAAAAGAATAAGCACAATGTTAACAATATTCCCACTGGAAACACCCAGATAGTTCCTACCTGTAGCAACCATTTGTGTACAAAGACTGACCAGGACATCAAGGGAACCATCATATGGCTGCCTCCTGGCTGTCAGTCAATGCTAGAATTCCTGTGGGTTTAGGCATCTGTGTTGGAAGGTGGTTTGCTTTTTGCAGTCTCCAATTGCCACCCTTGGACTCGCTTTCATTACATTTCAGAAAACAACTATTTTTACATAAACTACAAAGTCTCAGCTGGCAGCGTGTGTAGCAGAGACAGATAGCCTGAGGTTGCTCGGGGCCTTTTTCTTTAATCTTTGCCCAGAGCCAGCATGGCCTGCCAGGTACAACTAGTGTAACAGGGCTACAGCTTGAGACCCTTGCTGCCAGCCCTGCAGTGCTCAGATCTGCGCCTGCTGCAGCAGTTGCTCTGCAGTGAGGGCTGCAGTGTGAACACCGATGCTGCTCTCGGCCTGAACTGCAGCCTGCAAGAGCCTTAACTGTCTGTAAGCCCCAAGATGCATCGTCTCCCCGAGTGTCTGCTTGTGACACCAACACATGATAGAGGAGATTTTTCAGATAAATTTATTGCTGGAGATGAAACACCTGCACCAAAATAAGGAGAGAACCCAGAACATGCTGGAGTGTGGTCCTGCATGTTTCTTTGGAATTGTTTTCAACAGATCTTATTTGTTAAATTTTGACAGGGGATTTGAAAACCACTGCTGTAGACTGAGTCCTGGTGAACATTTTTTTGAAGCCAGTAGGAAAAGATAGACTTTACAAATGAAAGATACAACATTGAACAAAATGAGGCTTTTATGGATGGGGGGAGGGGTATGGTACAGAAAACACTCCAAGGAAACAAGTGATGAGGAAGAGCGAGGAAGAGCTGTGTGAATTTGCCGGAGGCTTTGCTTAGTGTACTCAGTGTTCCCTAGGTTACATTCCCTCGTTCTCACCACTATGAAACACTTAGGACAAGTCAACTTAATGGAGAAAGTGTTGACTCTGGCTCAGGGTTTCAGCAGTCTCAGCCTCCATTTGCACTGTGGGCCTGTGCTTTGTTTAGGTATAATAGGTAAATGTGCACCTTGTGGTGGCTGGAAGCAGGAAGAGGAAGGAGCTTGTTCCCAATATTGCTTTCAGAGACATGCTCCCAGCAACCTAACTTCCTCCCATGAGGCCCATGTCTGGAAGGTTCCACCACCCCCTAATGGCAGCATAAGGTAATGACCAAGCATTTGATGAAGGATTCTGGGAGACATCTTAGACGCAAATGAAACAGTCAATGAATGCATTGTTGGGTGTTCCTAAGAAAGCACGCCATCGTGGACATGGGCAAACAGACTCCCCGGGTGCTTTGTGAGGTCGGGGTAAGTCTCTCCTTACTAGGTGGAAGGCCAGTGCTTAGTTTTCCTACTGATTGGGTCCTGAGTTAGCAAATTTCCTTCAAAGGTACTAAACAAGACAATTTGGACTTGCAACTATGAAGCATCTCTGTGGTTTGGAGATAGAACAGTGGTGTGGAGGTAAGTATTTATACTCAGGGACATGACACCTGAATTTGAGCCTAGTATCACATTCTACCTCAATATCCAGCATGTGTAAATGTTTCATGTGATCTTTTGTGGGGCTCTGTTGGAAATGTACTCAATTTTTTCAAAGCCTTTAATATATGTCAGATTAAAAACAAATATACCACTGGACAAAGGAAAATTTAAAAGACACTGTTGTTCTAAAGGAATAGCCAACATACATATTCAGCTTTGCCATTGACCCCTATATGGACAGAGGAAACTGTAGGATGTCCTGAGTTTTAGGAGCCTTGTATCTGTTCACCTGCAGACTAAGCTGCTGAATAGCTTAAAGGTACTTTGGCAAGCTGTGGAAAGGAAGGAGTGGTGGTCTGTAGGATGCTCCTCTATGCCTGCTGCAACCAGCCTCGTCCCCATCAGTACTAGTCGGCATTTTATCTGCATGGCACAATAGCAGC
Organism: Peromyscus nudipes; assembly: GCA_902168325.1. NCBI lineage: Eukaryota > Metazoa > Chordata > Mammalia > Rodentia > Cricetidae > Peromyscus > Peromyscus nudipes. The sequence continues at coordinate 2,198 of CABHPH010173388.1, forward strand.
ACTGAGGGTGCCCTGGATAGGTCTGGACTTCAGCATCTTCCCACACAGTTTATAGAAGAGACCTCATTGGGAAAGAGATGAGTGCTTTCTTTGGTTCTTTGATCACAAGGCCTAGAAACCAACTGCAGGTAATTCAAGCAAAAATGAAAGTGCAGAAGGATCCCAGAGTAGTTCACAGAATCCAGAAAATGAAACAAGTCCTGGAAAGACAAGCAGACCCTGAGATCGTGACCGGGGAGTTAGAACACAAAGTCTACACACAAGCCTGCGAACTCTCAGCTCTTTATCTAGCTAGTATAGGACTCAGGCCCCTTCCTTTTTTTTTCTTCCTCCCCATTTCCTTCTTCCCCTTTTCTTTCTATTGGTATTGAATGCTTAACTTCAAGCCTTCCCTATTGGAGCAGCACTTGACTGCTGAGCCTACCAGCTGTCATTTCCCACTTTATTTTGAGGTAGCATCTCATGGGGTTCCAAAGCTGGCCTTGAAATCACTCTGTACCCAAGGCAGTTCTTAAACTTGCAGTCCTCATGCCTCAGATGCCAAGTAACAGCAAGTAGCTGAGATTACAAGACTGTATCGCTAGGCCTGGCTATAGATCAGCTCTTTATGTGCTCTCTGTCTCAGTTTCCCAGTTTTGAAAAATGCACATAGAACTAACACCTACATTATAGTGTCTTTATTAGGACTTGAAACGGTATGAAGTATTAAGAGTTGAATGTGGCATGGTTAAGAGACTCAGCCATTTCTGGGACTCATTGCCAAGGACTCTGTGTCTCTGAGGCAAATCTGATTAGGCTGGCCTGCTGTGGGATGTTCTGTATGGCAAATGTGTTGCTAATAATACACTGATTGGCCAGTGGCTAGGCAGGAAGTATAGGCAGGACTAACAGAGAGAATAAAAAGAGCAGGAAGGTGGAAGGAGAGGCTGCCAGACGCTGCCAGCCGCCGCCAGGACAAGCAGCATGTAAAGATGCCGGTAAGCCACGAGCCATGTGGCAAGGTATAGAATTATAGAAATGGATTAATTTAAGATATAAGAACAGTTAGCAAGAAGCCTGCCATGGCCATACAGTTTGTAAACAATATAAGTCTCTGTGTTTACTTGGTTGGGTCTGAGCGGCTGTGGGACTGGCAGGTGAAAGAGATTTATCCTGACCGTGGGCCAGGCAGGAAAACTCTAGCTACACTGGCCTCTGCCTATTCTTGATTTGGAAGCAAGCTGATGCTTTTGTCTTGAAATATGGACAATATCCTTAAGGCTGACACAGCTACTAGGAGGTCTGTACCTTACTGGGGCTTTGGTTGTGAGATACTAGCCACAATGTACTTCCACCTTTCTGATTACAAATAGATGAATGGTTGTAGAACATTTCATTTGAAAACAGTTTATATTAGTAACTAGCACATTGTCAAATACAGCTAATGGGAATACACGTAATTTTTTTTTCTTGCAGAAACACCAAAGCTTCTGCAGCTCCAATATTAGGAGGGCCTAATGAGATTCCAGTGCAACAGCATATGTTCTTTTGTTAACACTGGAGAAACAATGACTCAAGCCAACATTTAGCTCATAGTTAATGGCAAGAAAACATTCAAGGCATGGTGTGTAAAGCTACAAAGAAAATACACCAAATCTGGGCCACAGCCTTGCACCAAGGGGCGCTCCTCCTCTCAGTGGCTACCCCACACCAGAGCACCCACTCGGCCTCTGTGGAGTCCCAGACAGACGTGAGATAGACACTTCACTGCACCACACAGTCAGCGTGTCTGAAGAGTCACATTTTCTAAAGCATGGTAATGCCTAATAGAGTTGGTCCCCAGTTTTCATTGGCTCAGATTAATGCTATTTTATTTTTTATTTTATTTTAATTGCTTAAACAAACAAACAAAATCCACATTCTGTAGAAACTGGACTTCAGGTTTTAAATTAAATTTTTTTTAATTTAAAAAAATTTTTGCTCTGTTTTGTTGGGTATTAAATCAAATTCTTAATACTGGACAGAAGAACTTCAACCCCAAGTCAGCCAGATGGATACAAGCCATATCCTGCTGTGTTTTTTATAGAACTAAGATGTTCGGAAGGCCTGTTTAGTAAGGGCAGGTTTCATCTTAAATAATGCTTTCAGCTTAAGATGAACTCACTGATCTCTGCTGGGCTCTTGGAGAAGAACTTGGTTTATTCCATGTTATAAATAAAGAATCCAGTGATCAGGCAAAGAAATATGTGCATCTCAGCCTTGGCATTCGCTCTGCCTTTCAAATACCTGACTTATAAGTTACTTATAGAGACCACAGAATCAGCTCTCAGTATGTGCTGTGTACCATTCCTAGGGTGAGTTAGGGGGGTGCTGAAGAAATGGTGTCTCCCCTCATCTTGAATATCCCTGGAGCATATTGGCAGACTGAAAACCAGGGAATCTATAGTAAACTTTTTTTTTAAGTTGGGATTATTCCTCAGTGTTTTCTCAGCCTTTCCCAAATTCATTGGTTCATTATATCCATTCTTACAAGATAGTTCCTAATATCCAGCAGACTTGGTTTTATGAGTCCCACTTTAAGGATTGTGCACCCTGATGAACAAGGATGACCAGTTAGTCACAACAATTAGTCACAACGTTGTGAGGGTTTTAGACTGACCTGGCTGGAAAGTTGGCAGACTTCCTGAAAAGTGCAGGGTGATAAGTGTTTGTGCAAGTTCCGTGGCTGCTGTGCCACTCCTTAGCTCTGCCACTGTGGTCCAAAGGCACCCATGGAGGGGCCAGAGATGAAGATGCATCGGTATGGTCGCATAAAATATAAATCGGATTGGCAATCAAAAGCACAGGTGGCAAGCCAGATTTGGCTGGCAGCAATAGTTCATGGGTTTCTAATTTAGATGAATTAATATGCTATGGATTCAGACTTCCTTTTTAGTCTGGGAGCATATAAAGCTCAGTGTAGGGTACATATATAGGAGGGGCACCATGAACTCATCATAGGGTGAAAGCATTTAAGATGAAAACCGTGGTTACTAAAGCTGGCCTTCCAAACATCATATCTGAATAACAATTCAGAGATTGAACCTATTTGGATAGCTTGGAGTTGTGACTCTCAGCATGGTACAAGGAGACACACAAATCCTCTAGTTTTATTGGTAAAACCTGTTTATTTCATAGCCTTTAGCTGCCTCTCTTCCGTCTCTGCAATGGTACAATTGTTAGAGTAGTTTATCATTTGGAGTTCTTGATCACAATTCATCCAAAGGTGCTTGTAGAGAGAATATCTGTACATCATTGCATTCATCTGCTATTACTAATCACACTGCACAATGGAATTGGATCAGTAAGGCTCTGTGTATTCCAAAGGCCTGGCTCAGGTAGGATTTCTGAAATACTACCAAGGATATGAGAAACCAAGTTCTTTTTTAGTTTTAATTGCTATATATTAATAAAGAAACCCTTCAGGGCAGAGATTAATATTCAGGAGTGGGGAGGCACAAACTGCATGATTTGCCTGACTTGAAAGAAGTAAATAAACCTCACTTTGGTTGACCTGGCTTCTGCCCTTCACCCATGCCTGTTCTTCTGGTCATAAGAGTGTAGTGCCAAAGCTGACCAATATCCTAACAGTTGAGGAAATTTCCCAGCCACACATCCTGGTGTACACCCGTTATCCTACCACTTACTGGTGGGAGCAGAAGGAGCAGCTCAAGGCTGTACTTGACTATGTAGAGTTTTCAACTACATTAGTGTTTAAGACATGGTCTGAGCTGAGTGAAACCCTGTCAGTGATGGAGAGATGACTCAGAGGTTGAGAACACTGGCTCCTCTTCCAGAGGTCCTGAGTTCAATTCCTAGCAACCACGTGGTGGCTCACAACCATCTACAGTGGGATCTGAAGCCCTCTTCTGGTGTGTAGGCAGACATGCAGATAGAGCACTCATATACGTACACTACAATAAATGTCTTTTTAAAAAAGGACAAAATTTACCCAGTGTCCCACCATTCGTTAATAAACATAGGCTGGCTACCTTTACACCCACCTGGAGGCTGTACTCTCGAGGACAGTTCTCACTCTGTGCCATTCTCTTTAACACAGATTTAGAACTTTCCTTGGATTGTCTTTTCTTCCTCTATTTCATTTTCTGTCTTACTTTACCTTCCCTCTCCCCTACAATGTTCTGCTGTGCTAGGGGGTGAATTCAGACTTGCACAGGCTAGACGAATGTTCCATCATGGAGTCTCTACTTGAGATTCTCAAGCCCTCTACCAGGTGTAGTCAGAATTGGTCCAGCAATTAACTTAGTGTTCCACTTTTTTCACATGAGTGTCAGCTGACCTCAAAATTGGTGCTTTGGGTATTTGTATTTATAGAAGAAACTAACTTTAGGAACACAAATTCAACTATATTATGCACAAAAGCAAAGCTAGGTAGGAGGGGTTCTGTCTGTCCACACCCTTCCTCTGTGGAGTCTGGGTGCCTGTACTTATCTCCCTCTCCTCTGGGCATTTCCCTCCCTGGTACTCAGATAGGTCTGTGTGGCACTGACTTTTTGCTATACCATGCCCATAAGCAGATACTCTACTTCATTAGACCCTCACACAAGTGAGGGACACTGCCTCACGAAGGTCATTGTCTAAAATTATTTCAATGTTTCCATTTTCTGTCTCAGAGACCAACTTGAGAACTTACCCACTTCACCGTGATCTACCCATGATTCTCCCATCTCCTTATAGAAGGAAATGACTGAGGTTATGGGCTTCTAGCAGAGGCCCCCTCCTTTCACATTTAGGTCTCATTTCTCCACAACAGGATAAGAGACAGGGAGGATCCCTGACGGCTACAGGCAATTCTAAGGTGCTCCCTTTCTCTCTTTGTAGTTCAACCCTTTTCCTGTCCTAATTCATCTTCTCTCCTAGTACTCAGGGCTGTAAGAGTATCATTTATTGGCTAATAAGTTGTCTGACAAGATAGGCACTTTGTACCTAATTGTTTAGTTTATTTATGTATTATTGATGAGCCAGGACATGAACTTTGCTTCCCTCAGAGGCGTTTTGATAAATCTCTTGACTGCTGCTCAAATGCTGAATTACCTGCAGGAGCACAACGCATGGCATGGCTTTTGCTCTATATCCCTAAAAGATCTTGGGTATACAGTTCAATATCTGTGTTCAACAGGAAGAAAGAAAATAGAACACGTAATTCAGATTTCTCTTTGAGTTGAAACTAAAAAAAAAAAAAAGATAGAAAGCCTATTCTTCAAGTCTCTTCCTGATTCCAGAGGCTCATGCAATCCATACTGCTCTGAGTTATTTTGAACTGCATACAGGAAGCAGCAAATTACATTCTCCCTTGCTTTGCTGTGGTTTCACTTGCAACTGAAGGACTCAAATGGCAGAAACTTAAGTTTGAGAGTGCACTGAGACTCTCTGTCTAAAGCCTGAGTTAGTTCTCAGGCCACACCTTGGTGACGTGACCAGTGCTTGACTGGGCTCTAATCCTGTTGAGGTCTTCCTCTTGCTTCCAATGCTTTCTCTGATTAGCAAAACAGTGAGTACTTGGCTGAAGTGCTGGGTCTGGCCTTACTGTTTCCCCATCAGGAAATTAACATGATGAACCTTAAGTACTATATTTATAAAGACTGGAGAGAATTTATAAATGAGCTATTGAAGTATGCTGAAACTAAAATATACCATTTATCATTATGAGGATTCATATTTGAGCAGTAAATAGAGCCCACGAAATGTGGATCAACAGTCAGAATTTGTCTCTTACAAGATGAATTGCCTAGTGCAGACCCTGAAGTTCTCTCAGAGGAAGAAGATCGACAGCTTTGACTAGGAGCGGGCTGCTGTGCAGCTCCTGACACCCCTGATACTTGATACTTGCTAAAACTCCATTCAAAGAACCCAGCAAGGCAAGAGGCTCTGTGGCCAGCTGATCTCTACCATCAAACCACACAACATGTCATTCAACTTCAAAAAATTGTTTTATTATAGTTTGTGTGTTTTGCCTGCATGTATGCCTATGCAGTGCCCTCAGAGCCAGAAGAGGGTGTCATATCCATTGGGACTGGAGTACAGACAGTTCTGAACTGCCACGTGGGTTATGGGTTTCAAACTCTGCTTTTCTGTAAGAGCATGCAAGTGCTCTTAATCATGAGCCATTACTGCACCCTCCTTGTTTAACATTTTAATCATTGGTTCATTAGATTTTTTTTCAGCTATCTTTTAAAATCATGGTAAAATACACGTAACAAAAATCTACCATCTTATTAGTTTTTTAAAGACTTATTTATTTTTATATGCATTTGTGTTTTCCTGTATGTATATCTGTGGGGCGCGGGTGCCAGATCCCCTGGAACTGGAGTTACAGACAGTTGAGAGCTGATATGTGAGTGCTGGGAATTGAAGCCTGGTCCTCTAGAGAGCAGCCATGGCACTGAACCACTGAGCTATCTCTCCAGCCCCCATTTTATTCATTTTTAAAAGTGCTGTCTAGTAATGCTAAGTACTTCACATTGTTGGGCCAACAGATTCTAGACCTTACATGATTGACACTCCACACTTAAATAGTAAACCCATTCCCTCCTCCTCAGGCTCCTGGTAACTGCCACATACTTTTGTCTCTATAAATTTAGTTAGAAATGTCATATAAGTATATCCACACAGCATCTGACATTTTGTAACTGCCTTGTTTAACTTAGAAGAAGGCCTCCAGGTTTCACTCCTAATAAGCATGTGTTAGAATTTCTTTCATTTCATGTGTGAGTAATATTTCCTTACATTCCACATTTTGTGTATCTGTCCATCAATGAAGTCCTGGATGGCCTTCCCTTTGACTCTTATGCATACTATTACTATAAACATGGGTGTTTATATGTATATATTCTACACCAAGCCTGCAATTCTTTTTCTTTGTTTCTTTTCTTTTTTAAATTTAGAAACATTTCTCTGTGTGTGGTGATAGTGTGTGGTGTGCGTGTGTGTGTGTGTGTGTGTGTGTGCATGCATGCCTGTGTTCTTCTTGCAGAGGCAAGAGGAGGATGCCTACTGATTAGTGTTGGGCATTACTGTTTGTGCTTTTGTTCGTTTCTATTTCTTTGATGGGAAAAGTCTCTAATTTAAAATCATTTGTTTGATATTTGTTATTGCTGAGTTGTTAGAAATATTTTTACATCCTTCACATGAACTCCTTAATATTTTCTTTCATATTATTGTGTCTTTAAGAACATACAAGTTTATACTATGAAGTTACCCAATTTATGTTTTTTTCCCTTCATTACCCATGATTTTTGGGTAAATCTACAAAATCATTGCCAAATCCAGTGTTACGACACATTCTTCTGTCACGATGGATATTTTACATTGAATTTGATTTTCATAAATATTTTTAAAATATCATTTATCTTGGCCATTCAGTTCTTTAGCACTCTCTTGAGTTTTTCTCTTGAGACAAATTCAGTTCATCCTAGTACTGACCATAAATTTAAGGAACACATATAGAGGGAACCACGTCATTCATTCATGGGGAAGGCAGCCTTTCAGCTGATGGGCCAAATTTTCTTCAGAGGCATTTTGTAGACACAAAAGGAAATTTGTGGAATATATTGCTGTATCTGATTTTAAATATATCATTGGTTTATCTAGCACTTTTTTTAAAAAAGATGCAGCAGTATAGGAAAAAAATGCAAGTGATTATTTTCCTAGAGAATAAAACTCAAAAACATACCCTGGAGCAAGAAGAAAGGCACATAGAGAAATGTCACCAAAACGGAGTTGACATTCCAATGTGGATGGCTTAATTATTTTTCTTCATTTGACATTTGATTATGTGGATTTCTACAGACTTTCAGTGATTGATTTCAACAGCCACTGCTGATGTTTGTGGATTTGGCAGTATTGTGGTTTTACTTTTTCATAGAAGGAACTTGGCACAGAGAAAGCATGCCCACTTATTTGACGTTCCATGCAACTAAGAGATAGAAACTACATTTAACCCAGACTCAGAAGTCTTTGCCAGTGTCTCTCAAAAGTGTGGCCCCTGGACCAGCAGGAACTGTACAGCCTGTGAACCTTCAAAGAATGGAAATTATCAGGCCCCATCCCTGTCCTGCTGACTCAGACACAGGAGTGGTCCAGCCATCTGTGATTGACTCGGCTCCCTGGGAGCTCTGCCTTCTGTCATGTGTAGGAACCTTCACAATAGCATATGCACAGGCACCGCACTGAGTTATTCTTGAGTCCTACAGGCTGACTTACAAGCAGGTAGCTGGAGTGAGACACACACATGTGTCGGGAGACAGGGATGACAATATCATAGAAATATGGATATATGATATAACATCTTCTGGGTTTAGAAGAGAGTTAAATATCACTGTGATCTGAGAATAAGGGAAAGATGCAGAAGAATGATAGTCAAATATGGGTACATTCAAATTGGAGAGCCCACATGAATGAACGTTGAGGCGAGAGCAATGGTGACTTCACAGGGCATGTGGAGCAGCTGGGTTTGGCAGTGGCACCAGCTTCACTAAGAAGGGAATCAATGGCAAGAAGCTTTGGAAACCAGAATAAGAATTCATTTTTATTTACTGGGCAGTGAGAAGCAAGGACATACTTCTGATCAGGAAATCATAATCGAATCTGAAATTTGAGAAAATTATCCTCAAGATTTAGTTTGATAGATTGCGTTAGAGAAGCTGGCAATGGCTGAGGATGCAGATCAATAGTAGTGTGCACTTTTAGCATGCACGAGGTCCTGGGTTCAGTGCCTAGCAGAGAGGTATATACAGATGGAGATGGGAATATAGGTGAAGATGCAGATAGAGGAAAGAAGTAGACAGAGATGATAGGGATAGGGGACAGGCAGGGATATGGAAAAATTTGATGATGATATTGCTGAGGATGGCAACAGTCTAAACAAGAGGTAATAAAGGCTTGGGATGTCTGGCAGCTATCTGCTACAAATTAGTATATAAAGAAGAAAG